>OVBA01001657.1:0-41455 GCA_900406435.1 Lepidium aucheri | reverse complement strand
ATTACGGTCTTGGGCTAGTGCTAAGCACTATCGGTGTCGGTTTCTTTACAACTTTCACTAACTCTCCAAAAAAATCTCAAACCGTCTATGAATACATCAAATTTCATTTATTAAAAGATAACAATGTGTATTAGTTATGTTAGAACTATGATTTTAACGTAAGAATATTGTTTCATTTTATAAATGAAATAATGATTTTTTGGAGTCTTTAGATTCCTTGTAATGAGCACAATTACATGTTAAAATCAAAGGAAATTCCAATGAAAAATTATAGATCAAAAAGAATAAGTTGGAGTGATTTAAATAAATCAAATTCAATTTCTGATGAGCTTTGATCATTAGGCAAATTAAAGGCTGTTATACTCTAGCCTTAAGGTTTCTGGTCCAGCTGGTTTCGAATCAAGGATTAGGCCCACCAGGCTCACTAAGTCATCTCATAACTCTCACCCTTACAAAACACAAGCAGATCTGGCAGCAGGATCTTCTTCCTTTGAGTAATGGCCGATCTGATGATTAATGAGTTTGATTCTCATTGATTTCAAATCCATAACTTACCTTAGATGGATTTAACCGATTCTATAAAGGCGTTTTCGTGGTTGTAAAAATGGACCATTCGATTTCTTGTTCAATTTTCTCTGATCCGTAAGTCTCTTATTTTCTGTATTTTTGTGAGTTCAAAGTAGATGTTTGATTAGTGGATTCCACGATTTGGGGAAGAATCGTGGTCTACGATGATTGTATCATGGTATTCAAATATCTCTATAACTGGAAAGAGATCAAATCTCGACTTCATCTTAGTTGTTTTCTAAATTATTTTTAGTTTTACTTTTGTATTTTTTTGAGCTTTGATTATTTCGAATTTGGATTTGTAATCGTATAAGTATGTCTAAATACAGGGATTAACAGTTTAGACATAGAAACAAAAGAAGAAAGAAACTCGAAAGTTAGTCAGTCACAAATCATCACCCCACAAATCAATTCAAGTGCCTTTGAAAATCTTTTTGTCTCACAGAAAACAATATCTCAACCAAATTACTTATAGCTTTATAGGTCTTTTAGCATTTCTCTCTAACGCCTGTTTAGTCTCTTCGATCAAGTCTCCATGGCCCGTCTCAGCAGCTGAGATGTTGCTGTTATGATCAACGGATTGATTTCTATCAATGGTAGTTTGGCTTTGGATATAAGACCACTTGTCTTGAAAAAGATAGACCAAGAGCATAGAAGAGAGTTGTGTTGTGAAGAGTATGGTCCAAAGCTTAGAACTTGTTGATGTCTTTTTGGTGTAAGCGTATAAGCCTGTGTATATATTTACTATCCCAAGAATAGCAACTAATGTTCCTAATATCCAGTGTCCTACAAACCAAGTCCTTCTAGCTTTTCCTTCCCTGCAATTTGTACCAAATATACAATATAAACGAGACTCGTTTTGTAGGGTTTTTACCATCATAACATCTAATAAAGATTTCTTTTAACTTTATAATGTTTTGTTTTAGTCGAAAACATATAAAATTGAAGGAAGTGAAATATGCATAAATACCTTGGAGGTCGGAGAAAGCCAAGAAGAGCTTGGAACCATACAACAACGTAAAGTCCAATTCCTATTCGTTGGTGATGATTATCGAAGGAATTGTTGAAGTTTTTTATTGACATTATTGCTCCTATTGTCACAAGTATCACAGCAACCATCTGTTTTATAAATTAATCATATTGTTAATTGCTTGCTTAATCTTCCAAGTTAACCATGAGCGGCTTGTTGTTTGATCAATATTAACGGTAGTTAAAAGTGATCCTTGTTAATATATAATCGTGTACAATTAATATATATATATACATATATTAACAATCAAATGAACCAAATCCGACTTATAGACAAACCCCCAAATCTCTAACAATATCATGGAAATGGAAAGCAAACTCAATTTTATGGATTCTAAATCAGGTGGAGAAGTCAATGACACTCAAACAACTTGACAAAAGGCAACTGATTCTTGTTAATAAATAATAGTGTACATTTGATATATATTCTTTGGTAAAGAAATTAAATATTACTAATACCTCATCAATATATATATGTGTGTGTGTGTGTGGACTAGTAGGTGTGGTTTCTAACTTAGTTAAGTATCAGAAATGAAATGGAAAAGTAAAAAGAGTTAAGATAATATAAATGATTTTGCTTGGCCTTCAAGGTTCCATGATTATCAATGTGATTAACAATCTAGATGACCCAAAAGGTCCTACTAATGAGTAATTAAGTAATATACGAAAAGTGTTTAATTGGATGCAATCTTTATTCTTTAGACAAAGAAAGAGGCATCTTTGCTTTATTACTTTATATCCATTCATATTTATTTGGCACTCGTACCGACCTTTGAATTTCATTTTCAACTCATAAATACTTAAAGTATTCTTCTGATTTTTNTTTTTTTTTTTTTTTTTTTTTTGTCAACTATTCTTCTGATTTAGTTGTTGAACTTCAATATTTGATAATTATATAAGAACAATAAATAAGAGAGAAAAAATAGAAATGAAACCTGCCTGAGAAGTGACATGAAGAAAGAAGAGTCGTGGAAGAGTGATTAGAGTTTGGTCCTTAATAGATATTAATCTGATTGATATTATACCAATTGGCATCATTACACCCATCGCTGCCCAAAGCATAAACCCATGCACTTTGATTTCGTCCACAAGCTTTGGATTTATTTTCTGATTCATTTAAAACAAAAAAATAAGTGTTCATACCAATTAAGAGAAAGAATTAATTAACAAGCACTCATTTTATATCAAAGAAATAAAATGAAATTAAATTATATCAACATTTCTTATTTACTTGTACATATTTTTATATGTACATTGAAAGATGATAAATTAAATCGTTAGAGTTCAGTAAGAATGGGAATTCTTGTAGCTTAATGAGATTGCGAAGAGTTAAAAGGTTTAGTTAATGAGATTGCGAAGAGTTTGAGGTTATAAGAATTTGATTTATAATGGGACAGATAATAAGAGCATACCAACCTCGAATATATGAGAAGTTTCGACTGGACCATTGACATCAATGGCCAAGCTTCTGGTGTTCTCTTTGGAAGAAGATAGAGGAAGAAGGATGAGAAGGAGATAGACAAAGAGGTGATAATGAATCTTCATGAAAAGAATTGATGATAATCAATTCATCAATTTATCTCATTGACATAAGCTTGAGGTGTGTGTGTGTGTGGAAAGAAGAATGAAGATATGGAAATTGATTCACTACTTTCTTAGCTATAGAAGAAGAGAAAAGGAAAGTAAAGTTTTAGAGTGTGAAGAAAATGTGATACAAATAATAGAATGCTAAACTTTTGTAATATAATATAGATTTGCATGGAGGTTGATGGTTAATTTATTAGTATTTCTGTTTTAAAATGGAGAAAAAGCAAGTGGAGGAATGGACAATAGTCTTTAAGTTAATCAATTTATAGTTAAGTCAATAATGATTTGATATAAAGAAATCTTCTTCTTTGTCGTCAATCTTAATCAGATTTTAACAATGATGTTTTATATCTGATAAAAAAAACTATAGATCGAATTAATTATGAATTTTTTGTTTTTTTTTAAGAATAATTAAGTGGAGGTCGCTATCTCTACAGACTAGAGCACTTTTAGTTTTCACTGGAAATTAAAAAAAAAATTCCTTAAATTTGGATTCATTAAAAAGTAGAATTTTAATTGGACTTTTTATGTGTTTTGTGGAAGAATGTCAGAGTGTAAAGGAAAGTGAGTCATGGCAGGTTGCACTACTCAAACACCACTAACTATGTGTTACTGTCAACAAACATCATAATTTCGCTATGGAAGTTACATTCATTTATTACCACATGGATTGTTATTTAATTTCTCTTTTCAAACATGAATCCTTAGATCATATCAAAAATTTATATAAATGGTCATAATTGTGACAAAGTCTTTAACTTGCTTGAATTGATATCAAATTAGTTGTTGTTTGTTTTTGATCAACAAGTAACTGTTACATTAGAAAGCTTGGACTTAGTTTTCTAATAGAAATAGTATGAGATTCGAAGTTGATGACTTAGGTAAATTAAGGGCAAGCCAATTGGACCATAACTTTCTTGGCAAATTAGTTAGTGTTTATAGTAATCCACTTTAATATCTACATAAAAATTAATATTGTTTGACTATTTTACTACTGTATTATTAAAATGACTACAAGATAAATATTTCCAATACTTTCTTAGTGAGTTTAAAAAACTAAAGAGTCGATTTCGTCAATACTCATAACATACTATAATAATGACTATGATGAGACATTATTTTTTTTGTCAGCTTAACTCCATAATCAAGGATACAAGAGTTAGAAAACGGTTACATTGTTCACAAAGACTTGATTCCTAGAGAACCTTCTAACCGTATAAGCAAGGCAATCAGTTTTGTAGTTGAGTGCTCGGGGATCCGAGCGATAGAACAAGATCTCAAAGAGCTTCGTAGTCGAGAGGAGTTATGGGGTGACAAAAGCCATGAGCAAGGAAAAAAAATATGGGGCGAATGAGAGAAAGACATGTGGCATGTGAGGCATTTCAAAATGCATACAACACTGAAACATACATGGACATAAAGAGAAAAAAGACGTAGACGTAAAACATAGACATAAGGTTTTATTTGATAGGAATAGAGAAAAGATAAAACATAGATATAAGGTTTTATTTGATAGGAATAGAGAAATGACATTTCGAAAAATATGGACATAGATTTTTATTTGATAATAACAGAGAAAGGACATGGACATAAAATATAGACATAGATTGGCATAGGTTCTTGACGTATAAAATAGAAAATAATTCTTTTTAACTGCCACAAAACAGAGTCTTGACAATTTTCTTTATGTTTTTGTCAACATCTACATGTTCAAATGTTCATATTCCCGAACATCGTTTATGTTCATTTCCATGTTTGCCCCCATGTCTATGTTCTTGTCTATGTCCATATTTTACGTCCGACATCTATTAGTTATCTTTTAACTTGGTGACCGACTTGGTGACTCCTTGAATTAACCACAATTGCAATGTGGGAACTGTTGGAGTCTTCAAATTTTTTCTCGTCGGTAACGTCTTAGATCTCCAGAAGACAAAGGTTTAAGGCCACATTCAATATCAATTGATAATGAATCATACAAACAATTTAAGAATAATTATAATCATTCGCCATGGAAGAGATCTAGAGAGAGCTTCTTCAACTTACGAAAAACAAGAAGAAAAGTTTAACTACGAAAACAATCCATTTTATAAGTAAATAAAAATAAAAGAGAAAAAGAATCACCAGAATGATCGTTGGTGGAGGATGGTGGAGGAGAAGGAGAATGTTAGATTTGAATTAGGAAACAAACAGAGAGCATTTTAGTTATTTAGAAATGTGTGATTTGGTTGGTTAAATATTTACAAAACAAAACATAGATGTGGCGTTTTTTACAATTTAAAAGCATATAATAGCATTTCACACAATTTGTTCTTTGTTTTTATAGGTTCACTTGAATGAGAGTTTTTTAAGTCAAGTTACTTTTTGGTTAACATAAATATTAACATATTAAAACATATTGGTCAACATATTTATATCCTGTAACTAATATATTATCTGAAAAAACATATTTAATTAAAAAATATATATTATACGTCAAAACATATATTATTATACTAACACATATATTATTCATTAATATAATTATTTATTATATGATAAAAATATTTATTATTTTAATAAAGGTTAATTTTTTAAATCTTCTTTATAAGAAGTTATGCCGATCTACAATCCTAGAAGTAGCAGTTGTTGATATATTCATTCTTTTCATCACTTTTCCTTCAATTTATGAACATATGCTTCACATTCACATAGATTTATGAATAAATGATTTTTCCCCTTTGCCAAATTATATAATATTTGAATAAATGGGAGAAGAAAGAATGTGAAATAAAATAGAGAAAGGGAGAAAATGTAAGAAAAGGAAAAATAGAGAATGTAACGAGAAAGAGTGGACTGGAAATCTAATCTGAGAGAGAAAAGATGGAGATTGTCTTTTATATGCGTTTAATTACAGAGTGAAAAGAGTATAGTGATGATATGAGTAACATTGCCCAAATTTGAACAACATTGATATATGAAACATATGTCATACATGAAACTTATGTATAGAGACACTTATGGTTGTACAACAACATTTCTCTCAAAACTATATGACATCTTTTTTAAGCTTTAATATCATGGTTTTTTGGATGGGTATTTTGGTTGAGAGCATTTTCTTTTACCAAAATATATTTTTCTTCTTCGGTTTCCCATTAATTTGCTGATCAAAAAACTTGATATCTCATTTAAATAATTTTGATTCATATTTTCTGTTACATAATCAAAAGAAGATGATTTATGTGAGCTTTGTGGTCATGAGTAAAGAATCAATGTATTAATCAAGAACAAACTCTAGTTTTGTAATCAAGAGCTTTTCCAAATCGTTCTATATTTCATCTTCTCTTGATTATTCTTTTCTAAGATAATACACCAAAAGTTTCATCTCATAAATTCAACATACATTTTAAGTGAACAAAATGTACTCTTGAATATCCAGATTTTTAAATATGCACAGAGTTATTGGACATCTTCTCAAGTTCAACAGATTTAATTTTCTAACTCTACAATCTCTATCTGATAGTTTTGTTTGTTCTCATTTCTTTATTTTTCAAATGATTTCATTCCAACAATTTTGTTTTTTTGGGTACTTAATACTTTTGTTGCATCACAATACCGACTAATTCGATTATGGTCCATCTGTCCAAAATGTAACTTCCGACTGAGGTAATTATTAAAGATGATCACAAAGCTAGTTTTTTTATCTAGGAGGTGGGTCTGGATTATGTGTTAGTGGACAAGGGTTTTGCTGCAATGGTCATGTTTAAGGGAGCTTAACCAAAAAACTTTAAACATGAAAGATCTTTTGAAGAACACAATTATACATGCTAAGATCACATAATAAATTAATACTTTATTACCGCTAACTCATATATTATCCAATAACCACATATTTTATTAACTATATTATATCTCAAGATACATATTATCTAACAACACATATATTACTCGTTAAGACATATATGATGTGATACAAATTTATTATTTTTAATGAAGGAAAAAATTATTAAATCGTGTTCATCTTCTTTATAAAAGTTTATATCAATCTTCAACCTTAGATGTGGTGGTTGTTGATATTTTCATTCTTTTTCATCATTCTCCATCTCTCTCTCTCTCTATATATATATATATATATATATATATATATATCAATGAACTTCTTTTTCAGGTTACAGAAAAATTTGTCGAGGTGTATGTCCAAAGTTTGAGTAATGGGGTTAGAACACCACCAATGAATAAGTTTGGCTCAGATGTAGTTTGTGACTACGATCATAAATTTACCAACTTTGAAGCAAAGATGCAACCAATATTAACATCATCTCCAAAATCATCTTTAGGAAGACGATTCTCATATGCATCAACAATCATGCCCTTAACCCCTTTAGACAGCAGATTGAGTTCATCTCTTCCTACGTCATTTAGGTATTTTCTTGCAATAAGTGTGATCCCTATAACCTTAAGTGTGTAACGATGTACTGAGTTTCTCACTTTCTTAATGTTTGCTCTGCTCCCAAGATAGCATCCTTCTGCAATTGTACCCCAATAATGTCAACTAATAAAAAGTTGGAAACTTGGTGTTCTCCACCTTTTTAAACCCATAGATTTCACATGATTAAAATATGCTCATCTTATATGCGTGGTTTCCAAATTTGAAGTGTAAAGTACCATCTCTTGCATCTTACGGTATGGAAGTTTGTATACAGGCTGAACCGTTGATAGGAAATTCTTAATCAAACCTAGAATATACTATAACACATCTTAGTAAAGTTGCCAATGCCCATTCGGTTTCGCAGCGTCATCATGTTGTCATATGACTTCAATCTTTTTAGTAACAAGTGACTCACAAGCCTTGTCAAGTGAACCTTTAAGTGTTGAAAAACTTCCAAAGCTTCCTCTTCTTTCTTAGTCCAAATATCCTTTACTTTAGAAGATTTCTTGCTTTTAGATGTGGAAGTAGCAAGTTATTTACCCAGAGTCTTTGGATTCAAAATCAAACAAAATAACAAACTTGCATTAAAAAAAGTCCAATAGCTAGAAAACAGTGATCCTAAATTTACATTCAACAACAATATCAAAACAAAGGAATAAACTTACAAATAACATTATCTCACCCGAATAATAGCTAAAACTAGATCATCCACTTTTGGATTACAAAACATAACCTAATTCTAACATCTAATTTAGAGAGTAAGAACGCACACACCCGACTTGTTTTAAGGATCTCACTATCATCAAACTTGACTGCTTCTAAACATATGCTCTTAACACAAGGCAAAGAAACCAATTATGATTCTGGATTATCCATAACAACACAGCACAAACTCCTACCCACCAATGAAGCACATGAATAAAGCGAGAGAGACATTCAAGTTAATGCTTCATCTAAATCAACGTAATTAATAACAGTTAAAAGATGAACTTTACGCTTAATTAGTTCTTTAATTTTATAGGTTCACTTGAACGAGAGTTTTTAGGTCAAATTAATTTTTGATTAATATAAATATTAACAGATTAAAACATAAATTATTGGTCAACACATATATGATCCGCTAACTAATATATTATCTGAAAAATATATTTAACTAACGCATATATTACACGTCAAAACATATATTATTCTACTAACACATATATTATCCATTAACACAAGTATTATGTGATAAACATATTTATTATTTTAATAAAAGCTAATTTTTCAAATCGTCTTCATCTTCCCTATAAGAGGTTATGCAGATCTATAATCCTAGAAGTAGTAGTTGTTGACATATTCATTCCTTTCATCACTTTTCCTTATATTTATGAACATATGCTTCACATTCACATAGATTTATGAATAAATGATTTTTTACCCATTTCCGATTAACTGACACCATTCTAGTTTTAGAAAATGTTGTTGAAGATGAGATTTGAGTTATTTTTTCTGAAATTATGTAAGATTTGAATATATGGGAGAAGAAAGAATGTGAAATAAAATAGAGAAAGGGAGAAAATGTGAGAAAAAGGAAAATAGAGAGTGTAACGAGAAAGAGGAGACTGGAAATCTAATTTGAGCGAGAAAAGGTGGAGATTGTCTTTTATATGCGTTAATTACAGAGTGAAAAGAGTATAGTGATGATATGAGTAACATTGCCTAAATATGAACAACATTGATATATGAAACATATCATAAATGAACTTAGGTATAGAGAACTTATGGTTGTACAACAACATTTCTCTCAAAATTATATGAGATTTCTTTTAAGTTTTAATATCATGGTTTTGTGAATGGATATTTTGGTTAAGAGCATTTGGTTTTACCAAAATATACTTTTCTTCTTCGGTTTCCCATTAATCTGCTGATCAAAAAACTTGATTTCTGATTTAAATAATTTTGATTCATTTCTTATGTTATATAATCAAAAGGAGAAGATTTAGGTGAGTTTTGTGATGATGTGTAATGAATCAATGTATTAAACAGGAACAAACTCTAGTCTTGGAATCAAGAGCTTTTCCAAATTGTTCTACATTTCATCTTCTCTTGATTATTCCTTTCTAAGATAATACAACAAAAATTTCATCTCATAAATTCAATGCACATTTTAAGAAAACAAAATTACTCTTGAATATCCAGATTTTTAAATATGCACAGAGTTGTTGGACATCTTCTCAAGTTCAACAGATTTAATTTTCCAACTCGACAATCTCTATCTGATAGTTTTGTTTGTTCTCATTTCTTTCTTTTTTAAATGATTTCATTCCAATAATTTTGAAACAAATCCATTTCTAAGTACGTAATACTTTTGTTGAATCACAATACCGACTAATTCGATTATGGTCGATCTGTCCAAAATGAAACTTCCTATTGAATGAATTATTAAAGATGATCACAAAGCTAATTTTTTTTCTTCTAGGAGACGGGTATTGATTATGTGCTAGTAGAGAAGGGTTTTAGTACAATGGTCATGTCTAAGGGAGCTAAATCAAAAAACTTTAAATATGAAAATCTTTTGAAGAACACAAATATACATGCTAAGATCACATAAAATTAATATTTTATTATCGCTAACTCATATATTATCTTATAAACACATATTTTATTAACACATATGTTATCCCGCAAGATACAAATTATCTAACTAACACATATATTACTCGTGATGACATATATTATGTGATACAAATTTATTATTTTTAATGAAGGAAAAAATTATCAATTCGTCTTCATCTTCTTTATATGAGTTTATATCAATCTTCGACCCTAAATGTGGTGGTTGTTGATATTTTCATTCTTTTTCATCATATTTCATCAATATATATATATATATGAACTTTATTTCCAGGTTACAGAAAATTGTGTCAAGGTGTATGTCCAAAGTTTGGAATAGTGGGGTTAGAACACCTCCAATGAATAGGTTTGGCTCAGATGTAGTTTGTGAGTACGATCGTAAATTTACCAAATTTGAAGCAAATATGCACCCAATATTAACATCATCTCCAAAATCATCTTTAGGAAGACGGTTCCCATATGCATCAACAATCATGCCCTTAACCCCTTTAGACAGCAGATTGAGTTCATCTCTTCCTACTTTGTTTACGTCTTTTCTTGCAATAAGTGTGATCCTTGTCACCTTAGGTGTGTAACAATGTAGTGGGTTTCTCACTTTCTTAACGTTTGCTCTGCTCCCAAGATAACATCCTTCTGAAATTGTACCCCAAAAATGTCAACCGATGAAAAGTTGGGAAATTGGTCTTCTCCGCCTTCTTCAACCCATATATTTCACATAATTTAAATATGCTCATCTTATATGCATGGTTTCCAAATTTGAAGTGTTAAGTACCATTTCTTGCTTTCTTACGGTATGGAAGTTTGTATACAGGCTGAACCATTGATAGGAAGTCCTTAATCAAACCCAGAATGTATTATATTACATCTTAGCAAAGATGCCAATGCCCATTCGGCTTAGCAGGTTCATCATGTTGTCATATGATTTTAATTTTTTTAGCAACAAGTGACTCACAAGCCTCGTCGAGTGAACCTTTAAGTGTTGACAGATTTCCAAAGCTTCCTTTTCTTTCTTAGTCCAAATATCCTTGCAGATTTCTTGCTTTTAGATGTGGAAGTGACTAGTTATTTACCTAGAATCTTTAGATTCACAACCAAATGAAATACCAAACTTGCTTTAAAAACAAGTCCAACAGCTAGAAAACAGTGATCCCAAATTCACATTCAACAACAATAATAAAATAGATGAATAAACTTACAAATAACATTATGTCACCAAAAAAATAGCTAAAACTAGACCATCCACTGTTCGATTACAAAACATAACTTAATTCTAACATCTCATTTAGAGACTAAGAATGCACACACCCAACTTCTAAGTCATCTTCAGAATGAGTGATTGCAATCAAATTTTCCAGAACTAGACAGCTGGAAATAAGATTCTCAAGGATCTCACTACCATCAAACTTGATTGCTTTTAAACATATGCTCTTAACACAATGCAAAAAAACAAATTCTGATTCTAGATTATCCATAACAACACAGCACATACTCATATACACCAATGAAGCATATAAACAAATCGAGAGAGACATTCGAACTAATGCTTCATCTAGATCAATGTAATTGATAACAGTTAAAAGACACACTCTACGCTTAATTAGTTCTTTATTTTTACAGGTTCACTTGAATGAGAGTTTTTTAAAGTCAAGTTAATTTTTGGTTAACATAAATATTAACAGATTAAAACATAAATTATTGGTCAACACATATATGATCTGCTAACTAATATATTATCTGAGAAAACATATTTAATTAACACATATATTATATGTCAAAACATGTATTATTCCACTAACACATATATTATCTATCAACCCAATTATTATATGATAAACATATTTATTATTTTAATAAAGGTAATTTTTCAAATCGTCTTCATCTTGTTCATAAGAGGTTATGCCGATCTATAATCCTAGAAGTAGCAAATGTTGATATATTCATTCTTTTCATCACTTTTCCTTCAATTTATGAACATATGCTTTACATTCACATAGATTTATGAATAAATGATTTTTTCCCATTTCCGATTAACTGACACCATTCTAGTTTTAGAAAGTGTTGTTGAATATGAGCTTTGATTATCTTTTGCCAAATTATGTAAGATTTAAATATATGGGAGAAGAAATAATGTGAAATAAAATAGGGGAAGGGAGAAAATGTGAGAAAAGGGAAAATAGAGAATGTAACTAGAAAGAGTAGACCGCAAATCTAATATGAGCAAGAACAGGTGGAGATTGTCTTTTATATGCATTAATTACAGAGTGAAAAGAGTATAGTGATAATATGAGTAACATTGCGCAAATCTGAACAACATTGATATATGAAACATATGTCATACATGAACTTAGGTATAGAGAAACTTATGGTTGTACAACAACATTTCTCTCAAAATTATATGAGATTTCTTATATGTGAAGAGGATATTGATATACAAAATTAACAAAAATTTGATATTTGGTTAATTTTGGTTTAAGTTTTATATGTGAATTTGTTAAACATGTTTTGGTTCTATTTTATTGAACCAAAACTTAGTATTTGGATAAAATTTGGTTCAGATCATATGAATTTTTTTTGCAAACCAACCGAGATAAATAAATGTTTGAGATGGGATAGATCACAATGACTAGTCAGATAGACGCAAAACAATCTCTACAATCTTTATTGGGTTGAGACCAATTAGAAATGCACAAAATAATCTTTGTATATCTGAGACAGATCACGATGATCAAAGTTGCATATTGTATGTGTTATTGGTTTATATATTTAGATAGAATTAAGATATTAACATTCATGAAACAGCATTAATTCATCAAGTTTGATTTATGCAACGATCAGTAACTAATAAAAACATATACTCTGTTTATACAAACCAATATCTATACACTAATAGACTGGAATGCAATCAAAGTGATGAACTACAAAATGGACCATTTGTTTCATTCCTCAGGTCCACTCCTCACAGAACGAACATTTGTGCTTACATGAGATCAAAGATTGAAGGTGGTGTCTTGAACCAGATTTTGAGGTTAAAATACTGAACCTTTAAAAGCATTATATATATATATATATATATATAGATTCCATAGGTATATCCTTTCATTGCGGGTTCATGCTTCATCTTTTCTTTAAACCAGTCTTCAAACTCTATGTTTGGGAAATTGTTCTGTCTCTCCCTGTTCCTAGATCTGAGAACATAAAAAAGAACAAAAAGCTTAAATGAAAAACATCTACAAATGGTACCTAAGTCATTGCCACTTACCATAAAAAAGTTTCTTAAGATCAAAATAGTGTGTTACATTAATCTCATGATGTTTTGTTGACAGTTACCAAGTTTATAAAAATGATGATGTTAGGTTAACGAGAAAATAAGTTGAAAGAAACTTTAGGAAACTTTTTTGTGGTGATAGAAGGTCAAAGTATTTTAAGAATAAGGTAAATGTATCTCAAGGCAACTCTCTTGTATGGCAACAAAAGGTTAGGAGGAGGATTGATTTGACTCTAAAATTTTTCATCTCTATATTAATATATTGAATACATGGTTTTTGAAAAATCACAGTCCATTGCAAGACACCATCTCACTATTGGAGACCATCTCACTGCTAGAGACCATCTCATTTCCATCTGCATCTGCATCTCTATATCCATCTCCATATCCATCTCCATCTCCCTCTCCATCTCCATCTCCATCTCCGTCTCCATCTCCGTCTCCGTTGATTTCTTCGTTGGAAATAGTTTTGTTAACGCAATTTTAAGCAAACAAAGAATTATTCCCAATGAGAGAATACTAATGGCCAATATCTTAAGAACAACAACATTACTATTAAAGAGTAAAGCGAATTCAAAAGATAAATAAATAAGCTATCATCTTCGAGCTTATGTTTACGCAACTGAAGCTAATGTAAAGCAATTTCAAAAAGAAGAGTAAAGATGGCAAAGATGGTAGAGACTGTAGAGAGAAGATGAGTTAAGCAATTTTAAAAAGAAGAGTAAAGATGGTAGAGATGGTAGAGAGCAGAAGAGTCAAGCAATGTCCACAAAAAATGGAAGCTATTGAGTAGAGTAAAAATGGTAGAGAGAAGAAGAGTCAAACAATTTATGGTGAGGTAATAGATGGTAGAAATGTTAGAGAGTGTTTTGATAGTTGTGAGTTTAAGATGTTAGAGAAGTTTAAAGATATTTTTAATAAACATTGTGTCATGGTCTCGAGCCTCACAACATAATGAAAAGTGTTGATGTGATTGTTGTGATTTGTAGTAATAGGCATAACTATGGCTATTTCTGGCACCCATTTGGGTCCGGGTCATTTTTTTTGGGTTTCAGGTTCTCTGTTTTATATATTTGAAACCGATTTGGATATTTTTATTTTTCGAATCGGTTTAGTTCAAGTATAGATCGGCATCAGATATTTCAATTTAGGCTCTGTTAGTTTGCTGGTTGTTGGCAAACTATGACCAGTGACAACGATTAAAAATCGTTTATTTTGTTGTTGTTAATTCAGCGACTCATCGCAACGACTAGTCGCTAGTAACCAGCAAACTTTAAGTCGCTAGCGACCAACAACTTCCAAACAAAATGTGACTCTTGATTGAACTGTCTCACGACGTTCTGAACCCAGCTCACGTACCGCTTTAATGGGCGAACAGCCCAACCATTTATGTACTATATGAGAATGCTTCTACTTCAAAAAACATGTCCCACGGAGCTAATTTAATAAACTTTAAACCTTAAGTATCTTTTGAAGAATACAATTATGGCTACTAGGATCGCGTTATAAATTAATATTATATTGTTGCTAACTCATATATTATCTAATAACTTCATATTTTATTTACATATATGTTATGCATCAAAATATATATTATCTAACTAATACATATATTACCTTTAACATATATATTATGTGATAAACACATTTCTTGTTTTGATGAAGAAAAGAAATTATCAGTTCGTCTCCATTAGACCTTATGCCAATCTTCAATCCTATATATGATGGTTGTTGATGTTTTCGTTATTTTTCTTTATTTTTCCATCGATTTCACATACACATAGACCTACCAGGAAATAATCAATTTAATATAATAAAACTAAGAATGATTATTCCCTAATTTTTGATTTAGGAACACCATAAATTTGAAGAGAATATGGTTGTAGATGAGATTTGAGTTGTTTATCATACCAAATTATGTAAGAGTTTAGAATATATGACAGAAGGAAGAATGTGAAATAAAAGAGAGAAGGAGAAACGTGAAAGAAAAAATAGTAAAATAGAGAATTTGAACAAAACTTGGTGGAAATAAAAAAAAGAAAACTTGGAAATTTAATGGCTCTTACAAGCATTAGTTACATAGAGAGAATAGAACATTGTGATGGTAGGGGTTATAGTGTCAAAAATGAACAATAGTAGCCTGGTTATACAACAATATTTCTTTCAAAATTATATGAGATTTTCAAAAAAAAATTAATATTACTGTACATGTATTTTAGATGAGTTTCTTGGTTGAGTGTATTTGCTTTTACAAAAATATATCGTCCTTCTATTGTTTTCTTCGCTTTCCTATTAATTTTCATAAATAGAAATTTGATTTCTAATTTAAATGATTTAATTTATTTCTTGGGTTACATAATAAAAATGAGATAATTTAAGAGTCTTTTTGTATGAGTAATGAATCGATCATAAATTAGGAGCAAACAATGGTCATTGAATCATGAGTTTTTCCAATTCATTTTACTATTCATTTTTCTTCTCATTATTCTTTTCTAAAACGATACACCAAAATTTTCATCTCATAAATTGAATGCATGTTTAGAGCAAAGTCTACTCTTGAATATCCTGCCTTTTAAATAGGCACAAAAGTAGTTGGATACTCTATCAAGTTCAACATATTTAATTTTATGACTAGAAATTCATTCATTTTGTTTTGTTTGTTTTCATTTTTTTTCTTTCCAAAGTATTTTATTCCTAAAATTTTGAAAGAATTTTTTTTTAGTACTTAATAGGTTTGCTACAATTGACATGTATGACAGAGCTAATTAACAAATTTCAAACATGACAAATCTCTTAAAGAACACAAATGTACCTGCTAGGATCACCACTAACTCATATATTATCTAATTACCATTATGCTGATCTTCAACCCTAGATGTGGTGGTTGTTGATGTTTTCATTCTTTCCATCATTTTCCAGAATTTTATATACAAATATGTTTCATATACACATAGATTTACCAAAAAATAATCAGTTTCTAAAGATAACAAACCAAACAATGATTTTTTTCCCCAATTTCTGATTTATTGACACCATTCTTGTTTTAAAGAATGTGGTTAAAGGACGAGATTTGTATTTTTCTTTCCAAATTATGTAAGATTTCTGAAAATATGGGAGAAGAAAAAAATGTGAAATAAAATAGGGAAAGAGAAAAACGTGAGAGAAAATGAATAATGAGAGAATAACGAATGTAACAAAAAGGAATGGACTAGAAACAGAATGTGAGAGAGAAGCAATGGAGATTTGATGTTTCTTACATGCATTAATTACAGAGAGAGAGAAAGAAATCATAGCGATGATATTGGTAAAAGTGTCCAAATATGAACAACAATGATATATGAACCATATGCCATATACTTGGAATTAACCATAGAAACTTATTGTTGGAAAACAAAATTTCTCTCAAAACTAAATGAGATTTTCAAAGTTTCAATATCATGGTGTTTTGAATGGGTACTTTGGTTGAGCGCATTTGTTTTTACCAAAATAAATTTTCTTTCCATTTTCTTCTTCAGTTTCCCAATAGTTTATTGGAAAAAAAAACTTGATTTCTGATTTAGATGATTTTGATTCATTGGTTCTATTACACAATCAAAAGAATATGATTTAGGCGAGTTTTATGCTGATAAATAATGAATCAATATATTAATCACAAGAAAACTCTAGTCTTGGAATCATGAGTTTTTCCAAATTGTATTAGAATTCATTCTTCTCTTGATTATTCATTTCTAGGATAATAGACCAATAATTTCATCTCCTAAATTCAGTGCACACTTTAGGAGAACAAAGTGTACTCTTAGATATCCTGAATGTTAAAATCTGCAGAGAGTAGTCAGATATCTTCTCAAGTTCAACAGATTTAATTTTGTGACTCTACACTTTCTTTATAACAATTTTGAAAGAAGTTAATTTTTTTGGGTACTTAATACTTTTGTTGAATCACAATGCCGAATAATTTGACTATGACCGATTTGTCCAAAATGCAACATTTTACTAGAGATAATTATTAAAGGTGATCACAGAGCTTATTTTTTCTTGTATGAGGCATGTCTTGATTATATGTTAGATGAGAATAGTTTTAATGACATGGACATGTCTATCATAGCTAAATCAACAAACTTTAAACATGAAAGATCTTTGAAGAACACAATTATACCTGCTAAGATCATATTATAAATTAATATTATATATCCGATAACTCATATATTATCGAATAACAACATATTTGATTAACACATATGTTATGTATCAAGATTTATATTATCTAACTTACACATGTATTACATGTTAATACATTTATTATGTGATACACACATTACTATTTTTAATGAAGGATAAAATTATGAATTAGTCTTCATATTCTTCATACAAGTTTATGTCGATCTTCAACCCTAGATATGGTGGTTGTTAATGTTTTCATTCTTTTTTATCATTTTCCAACAATTTATATATATATATTGAATATCAACAAACTTCTTTTCCGGGTTACATACAAAACTGTCAAGGTGTATGCCCAAGGTTTCGAATAATAGGGTTAGAACACTACCTATGAATAGGATTGGCACAGATGTAGTTCGTGACCAAGATCATAAATTTACCAACTTTGAAGCAAAGATGCATCCAATATTGATATAATCTCTAAAATCATCTTTAGTAAGATGGTTCCCATTTGCATCAACAACCACATCCTTCACCCCTTTAAACAGCACATTGAGTTCATCTCTCCCTACTCCATTTACGTCATTTCTAGTAATAAGCGTGTGACAAAATACTGGCTTTCTCACTTTCTTAATTTTTGCTCTGCTCCCAAGATAGAATCCTTCTGCAATCGTACCCCATAAAAATCAACTTTTTAGGTCTTCTCCACTTTCTTATACCCATAGATTTTGTATAATTGAAATATGGTCATCTCATACGCATGCTTTCCAATTTTAAAGTGTAAAGTACCCTCACTTGCTTTCTTACGGTGTGGAAGTTTGTATTCCATCTGCACTGTTGATAGGAAATCTCTAATCAAACCGAGAAATGTACTGTAATCCATTTTAGCAAAGACGCCAATGCCTATTCGGTTTAGAAGCTTCATCACTTTCTCATACAACCACTACAAGAAAACAGGACATTTGCGATGCCAATTTCTAACTCCAATTCTCCATCGTGAAATTGCTTCGCTTTTGCTATTCCGTTGCGATGAATATATTTGCTTTGCAAAGGCATCACAAATTTGCGAGGAATAATAAGCATCCCAAAGTTACGACATCATTGCGATGTATTTGCAAGTCTCTTGCAAAAACATCTCCTGCATCGCAAATGTCTAGCAAAATTGTGATGCGTTTACGATGTATTTTCTTCCTTGCAAAAATTGTGAGATATTTGCAATGCCTTTACAATAGATAGAGTTTCCATCGCAATGACATAGAAATTTTTTCATGTTTTCCTATAAATAGGCATCTCCATGAGATGCATTCTTCACACAAAATCATAAAACTTAGAGAGAGAAAGTAGTGGGAGAAAAAAAATTTAGAGGGAAAATTTTTATTGGGATATAAAAAGTTTTCTAAAAGAAAAAAATAAATGACAATGCAACATGAAGTGTTTGTACTACGGCGATGGATGTATAATCAAAAAGATCTGGAGACTTAAGAAGTGAAAAAAGAGATTCGAGATAGATTGCGAGCATTCATAAACCAGGCGGCTAATAACCCATTTTCTCCGAACGACACTAACATTTTTTGTCCATGTCTAAAGTGTGGGAACAAGAAATATTTGAATAACGATATGGTGAAAAGACATGTATACAATAGAGGATTTACTCTGAACTATTATGTCTGGTTTTCACATGGAGGGGGGTATAGTCTGGGTGTAGGAAGTAGTAGTAAGGGACTTGGTATTGATGATCAACCTAGTCATGATAATGCTAATTATTATGATAATTGAGATATGATTGAAAATTATGACCATCTACAAGGAAATATGTATCATGATATGGTAACAAATGCATATTATGGTAATATTCTTGTTGTCGTTGAAAATACTATTAAAGAACCTAACACCAAGGCAAAATAATTTTATGATATACTAGATGCTGCAAATCAACCTATCTATGAGGGATGTAGAGAAGGCTTATCTAAATTGTTACTGTTATCTAGGTTGAGGTCTATTAAAAGTGAAGGAAACATAAGTACGAGAAGTATGAATCAATTAGCAAATGTGTATAACGAGTATTTGCCAGAAGATAATAATTCTGCTGGGAGTTATTATGAAATGCAGAAGTTAGTTGCGGGTCTTGGATTACCATCAGAAATGATTGATGTTTGCATTGAAAATTGCATGATTTTCTGGAAAGAGGATGATAAGTTGCAGGAATGTCGATTCTGTGGGAAGCCGAGATACCGAGCAACATGTGGAAGGACGTGTGTCCCATACAAACGTATGTGGTACTTGCCAATCACTGATAGATTGAAACGATTATACCAATTGGAGAAGACATTAACGGCAATGAGATGGCATGCAGATAATACTGTAAATGATGGCGAGGTTACACATCCGTCACATGCAAAAGCTTGGAAATATTTTCACACGTTACATTATAACTTTACTAAAGAGTCTATAAATGTTTATCTTGGTTCATGCACAGATGGATTTAGCCCATTTAGTTTATCTGGGAGACAATATGAAGTAGCTATGGGTGGACCCGTTCAATTTTTTGACAATATGAAGCAGCTATGGGAGACAATATGAAGCGGCACGAAGGAATTCCCACCCTCATTTTTGATGTGATGGAACATCTTCCAATCCACCTGCCACATGAAGCAGCTATGGGTGAACCCGTTCAATTTTAATGGATGTATCCGTTTGAGCGATTCATGGGACATCTAAAGAGAAAGGTAACAAATCAAGCAAAAGTAGAAGCATCGATCGTTGCAGGAAGTCTGACGGAGGAAACTTCTCATTTCACATCATATTACTTTAGTCCAACCGTCAAAACCAAAAAAAGTCCAAGTAAGACGATATGATGATGGAGGGGTGGCACCATCATATACAATTGCGGTTCCAGATATCTTCACTCACGGTGGAAGACTTAGTGGGAAATTAAAGGAAGAGTACTTGGAAAACCATACATATTGTTGCGCAGCTCACAATTATATATTGCAAAATTCTGCAGATGTAATGCCATTTGAGAGGTATACATATATCACATTTATTAATTTATTTATTTAGAACCATATATTTTTTTATTGATCAATTTCAATATTACCTAATTTGCAGTAAATTTGACAGACAAATACGTGACGCTTTCCCTAATTTAGCAGAAATAGAATATGACATGTACAAAGAACGTGATATTGCTGGATGGTTAAGATACTATGTACGTAAGATAAAATATTAACTATGTATAGTTTTCGAAATGAAATTACAACATATATATAATGTTTAAGCATATACGTAATTTGTAGGTGAAGAATGGATGTGTTGGCAAACCTTTGCCTTTATGGTTGCACGAGATTGTTAATAAACCACATGGAAGCATCATAACAGCCCCAATGTATTTTACTCGCGAGTACACCTTCCATACGTATGAGCATAGCTCCAATAGAACAACCGCAAACTATGAAATCCACATGCCACGTGAAACCACCTTCTATGGTATTTTGAACAAAATTATAGAGGTCACATATCCAGGTATTACTGGATTGAGACGCATTTTATTCCAATATCATTAACACAATACAATAATCGGTCAAGGCGTTTGTACTAATCAGTAGGGGTAACCAATGTAAATGCAAACCAAACATATTCCTCCAAGTTTGACCCTTTTATTCTAGCATGTCACGCAGACCAAGTGTGTTTTATTCCTTATCCTTGTATAAAGCAACAACATGAGATGTGGCTATCTGTGATAAAAATATATCCAAGAGGTTGTATAGTCGGGAAAGTAGATGATGTAACCATGCAACAAGAAAGATCATTGGAAGTCTATATAGCTGTCGAGTCCACTGAAGACATTATACATGCACAACAAGAAGTCGAAAACATTGTCCAGGTTGATTATGGCCAAAAAATTTAGACTCATACGAGTTTGAAGACATCGATGAAGAAGAAACATTGAAGATGCTAATTCTGGAAATGAATCCGATTAAGTTTTTTATGTATTTTGATGTATCTAATATGTAAATTCTTTTTTAAAAAATATTAGAGTCTGTGCGACGCCATTTCGAGGAATTGTCCAGATTTCTTGCAAGAGCCTTGTAGGTCTACGACGTCGCAGCAAGGGATATGGACAATTCCTCGCAATGGTGTTACAGGTTATCAAAAATACCAAGAATCTTGAGGACTTATCACAAACACAAAACAGTCCTGAGTATGTATGAGCATAGATAAGTGCATTTCCAATATATTGAAATTCCAACATTGATCAATGATTCAATTAGATTCACTTGTTTGGATTCTCTGAAAACATCCCCAAACATCTTCTACAAGTATTCCCGACAATTAATCTAGGTTCTCAGGACTCTTGGTATTTTTAATAACATGTGACACCATTGCGAAAAATTGTTCAGATTTCTAACAGGAGTCTCGCAGGTCTGCGATGTCCCTGCAAGAAATCTGGACAATTCCTTGCAACGGCGTTGCAGGTTATCAAAAATACCGAGAATCTCAAGAACTTATCGTAAACACGAAACAGCCCAGAGTATATATGAACGTAGACTAGTGCATTTCCAATATACCAAAATTCTAACATCGATCAATCATCCAATTAGATTTACTTGTTCGGATTCTCTGAAAAAAGCTCTGAACACCTTATACAAGAATTCCCAAAAATTGATCTATCTTCCGCAAGGAATCTGAACAATTCATCGCAATGGCGACACATGTTATCAAAAATACCAAGAATCCCAAGAACTTATCACAAACAGAAAGTAGTCCATAGTATGTATATACGTAGATTAGTGCATTTTCAATATACTGAAAATACCCGAATAACTTATACATGTATTCCCAACAATTGATCTCTGTTTTCAGGATTCTTAGTATTTTTTATAACATGCAACACTATTGCGAGGTATTGTACAGATGCCTCGTAGGAGCCTCGCAAGTCTGCGATGTCTCTGCAAGGAATCTGGCCAACTTCTCGCAATGGCGTCGGAGACCTATGAGGCTCCTGCAACAAATCATACCTTGATCTCGCTATGGCGTCACATATACTAAACCCTAATTTTCTAGCATGCATCAAAATTGCATCGCAAACCCTTTATAACTACAAACAAAGGAACCGCCGCCTCATTTCTTCTTCACTTTTCTGAAAATTTTCTCTCTTTCTTCTTCTTGAGATTCTTCATCTTCCTCACTTAATCTTTCTTCTCCTTCTTGTTATTCTTCTCCTCCTTCCTCTGACCACCGG
This sequence comes from Lepidium aucheri, assembly GCA_900406435.1. Classification (NCBI taxonomy): domain Eukaryota; kingdom Viridiplantae; phylum Streptophyta; class Magnoliopsida; order Brassicales; family Brassicaceae; genus Lepidium; species Lepidium aucheri. The sequence continues at coordinate 18,586 of OVBA01001657.1, read as the reverse complement.
ATTCCTCCTCTAACTGTCGGATTCCGTCTCTCTCCACCGCCGATTTCAAGTAAGTTTTCTCCAAATCTTTTGTTTTCTCATACTTGTAATCTCCTCTCTCTATTCTCTCTTCTTATTTGTCAAGTGGAACCGATGTGTAGTCCACAACCATCTGCCGCCGGATCCACCGCCAACCTCTGCCGCCGAAGAGCTTCTCCTCCCAATGGAAGTCGATTTTATTCTCAATTTATGGATCTGGTTCTTAGCTTTCTTAGTTTTTTGGATTGGAATATAGATCTAGGTTTGAATTTGTTGAATTCTTAGATTTGGTATTTGGATTTTAGATCTTAGATTCACAAAACATTTTTTAGGTTGTACAAAATAGTTTGAATTTCCAGAATTTTGAATAATATTTTTGAAATTTTGTGAAATTTTTAAACAATTTAATAACATACAAACATTTTTAAAAACAGGTTTTTGCTTTTTTAAAAATGATTTTAAATTTATTTATACAATTTTAAGAAAATAAAAACTATAACTTTTGCTTTCAAAACGTTTTTGTATATTGTAAATTGGATTTTGTTAACTTTTTACTAAATTTAATAATTTGAAAATTAAATTTTGTAATTTGTAAATAATTTATCTAATTTTTATATCATTACCAAAATATATATGTTGTTTTGTCAAATATCTGTCAGTTTAATAAAATTTAAAAATATTTTTGGAGTTTTAAAAAGTTGTTGGTAATTAATTGTAAAATGTGTTTTGTACCTTTTTAAAACAAATTTTGTAATTTTGAAAACTTTTTTTTATAATTACTAAATAATTCATATAATTTTTGTATTATTAATAAAAAAATTGTAGTATTGAAAAAATTTAAATTGATTAATTTGATTTATAAAAGATTATTTGATAATTTAAATATTTTAATAATTTTAGATGTCAGGGTTAGTAATTATTATACTTGTAATTTTTTTCGATTAGGTGAATGTCACCCTCCGACGCCTCTTGAGACTCATGCTCTAGATTGGCCTCTTGGATCAAGATTCGTTCCCTCGATGTCTGGTTTTAGGTTCAGCATTCCGGAGGGCTTCACTCATATTTGAGAGACAGTGCCTGTTTCGTCTACGCCCACCCTGGCTGCGTCCATCTCGTCTATGCCCTCGACGTCTGAGTCTATTAATATCGACTATTTTTGAAATGATTCTGTTCAAATATATCAGTCTAATTTCCATCCAGATCGTCCTCTAGGATACCATTGTTTTTAACTTCTTAATTAATTTATTTATAAATTTATTAGTACCAAATTTTTAAATTTTTGTTCTTATTAAAATTTGTAGGTTCGATGACGATCGGATATTGGTGACCATAATCCAAGAAATCTTTGAGCGGAATTTCACAGAACTGCATGCTAATTTATGCAGATCCCAAGACACTTCATCAACATATGGTTCACACGTTTGTGGTAAATTTTTTGTTTTTTTATATTTTTTTGTATTTTGTTATCTATTATTTATTATTTATATTTATATAATTTTTTGTAATAACACTTTCACTGGGAGCCTTCCATTATAAGGCAAGTCTACAAAGAGTTTTAGACTGTGCTGATGAGACGCATAAGCGACCAAGTAGGATGTTGGAAGAGTAAATGGAAGGGAAATGGCAACGATGCAATGCCCCAGTGGTTTGATCCTGAGGTCTGGAACGGTCTCATTCAGTATTGGAAAGATCCGAAGTTGGTGAAATAGAGCGCTAGCTATCAAGCGGCTTGATTATCTGATCCTTTCGGTGATAGACCACACAAGCATTACTTATGACGAACGTTGTTCAAAGTTAGAGCCCGCAAAATTGTAAGTATTTTAAATTTAATATATTAAAACTATTTTAATATATCATATAAAATTTTATTTTATTAATTATATGTTTTTGATCATATCATCAAGAGCAATCAGGGGATACTCACCCTGATATTTTGAAGACTCTTTACGAGACCAAACAGAACAAGGATGGCGTTTTTGTCGACAAGAAAGGAGAGAAACTCTACAATGAGGTCACTGCAAAGATGTAGGAGATGACTTAGAACAGCGGTGACGAGAGCTCTGCATCTGGTACTCTAACTACTGCACAAAGGAACCAACTATATGCAAAGGTATCCTTGTTTTACTTTCTTTTGTATATATTTTGTTTAAATTTATTACAATAACGTTAATATATTTTTTTTATCAGGGCGTTCCCCGTAAAAAGGTGAAATTGTTCGAAACCGGGTCTCTGGAATCAAGGATTAACCAGTGTATATCGTCCCAAGGATTCTCTCAATCCTACGGAACTCCCTCTCATTTTAGAGAGATTGTGGATCGTCAGTCCCAGAAACTAGCTGAAGCAATAATCGTGATTTCATCTCAAGAAAAGAAGATCACGTCATATGACCGGTTGTGGTCTATCTTGGCCAAAAAGAACCTAGAGTTGCTGACGCATTTACATAGTTGAACGCGGATGATACTGAATCCAGCTCGAGGAACGCGGACCAATCACCTAAAATGTAATTTTTTAAAAAAATTATATTTGAAAAGTAATTTTATTTTTTGGATATATTTCAATATCATTTTTTAATTAATTAATAATTTTGTTTTTAAATTAATTAATAATTTATTACTAAAAAAACTTATTATGTAGCGTAGCAAAAAAGTAACAAAGTGAGCCTCGCAGAGGCCTCGCAAAGTCCACATCCTAATGTCCTAGCAAACCAAACGTTGCAACAACCTCGCAAGCCCCGCCTTGCGGTGGCCTCGGAAATCCCACATAGCAGTAGCCTCGGAAATCTGACATCGCAGTAGCCTCGCAAAGGATACGTCGCAACAACCTCGCAAGACCGCGTTCCCCTAGCCTCGCAAATGTTCCATTATAGAAGCGTCGCAATGCATACATTGCAACAACCTCGCAAACCGCGTCTCGATGTTGAACTTGCAAATGCGTTGCACAAGCGCCTCGCAAGCCTGGCGTCGCTTGTCTCTCGCAAACCATGCATTGGTTTTGCGATGTAGAACTTGCAACGCTTTTGCGACGTTTTTTGTTGTCATAAAATTTGTGACGCCATTGAGACAAATGATGGTTTACGACTAACGAATTACAAGGAATTGGCTTGCCTTGCAATGGCGTCTCAATTGGTCTTTTACAATGGCTTGGCTAGGCTATTTTCCATCGCAAATGTCATGTTTTCTTGTAGTGAACTTCAATTTTTCTCATAACACGTGACTCAGAAGCCTTGTCGAGTGAAACTTTCAGTGGTGAAAGATTTCCAAAGCTTCTTTTTCTATCTTAGTCCAAATATCCTTTACTCTAACAGAATTCTTCCTTTTAGATGTGTAAATGGCAGGTTGTTTACCCATAATCTTTAAACGTTTGGGTTGCATCGTACCTAGAATGGGAAGCAAAGCAAAGCTTCTAGTTACATTAGAGGGATCCAAAAGAAATAAAAAAAAATACCAAATTGGCTCTGAAACAAGTATAACAGCCATAATACAATGATCTGAAATTCACATTCAATGTTATTTTCTACAAATAACGTTACTTCAACCAATAAACTAGCTAAAACTAGACCATCCAATGTTGGACTACAAAACTTAACCTAATCTAACATCTAATTTAGATTCACACTCAAACGAAATACCAAACTAACTTTGAAACAAATCCAATAGCAAGAAAACAATGTTCCCGAATTCACATTCAACAACATCAAAACAGAGAACTAAACTCACAAATAACATTATCTCAGCCAATAAACTAGCTAAAACTAGACCATCCACTGCTGTATTACAAAATCTAACCTAGTCTAACATCTAATTTAGATTCACAATCATTGTTTTAGAAAAAACTTACATAAACCCTAAATTCTCAAATGTTTGATTACAAAACCTAATCAACATCCAAGTTAGATTCAAAGTTATAAAAACACAAGCATTACAAACCGTGGATAACATTCTTATTTTCAAAAGATAAACTTGAAACTAAGAGAACAATACCTAGTAAAATCAAAAAGAATATTTTCGAAATTTAATAAACTCATGTGGATAGCACAATTGTTACAAAATCAAGGATTTTGATAAAAAGGTTTGGAGAAAAAAAGTAGAGAAATCGCAGTCCATTGCAGGATGCCATCTCACTACCGAAGACCATCTGCATCTCCATCTCCACTTCACCTGCATCTGCATCTTTATCTCCATCTCCATCTCCATCTCCATCTTCACCTTTATCTTGATCTTCGTTTATTCCTTCATCGAAAATAGTTTTGTTAACACAATCTTAAGCAAACAAAAAATTATTTCCAATGCGAAAGTTAACATTATTATTAAAGAGTAAAGCAGTTTAAAAAAGCTTATACTTACGCAATTGAAGTCATTGTAAAGTAATTTCAAAAAGAAGGGTAAAGATGATAGATATGGTAGAGAGAAGAAGAGTCAAGCAATTTCAAAAAGAAGAATAAAAAGGGTAGAGATGGTAGAGAAAAGAAGAATCATGCAATGTCCAAAAAAGAATTGGAGCTATTGAGTAGAGTAGAGATGGTAGAGAGAAGAAGACCCCTACAATTTCTGGCGAGTTAAAAGATGGTAGATATGTTAGAGAGTGATTTGATAGTTATGAGTTAAAGATGCTAGATATGTTTAAAGATGTTTTAATAAACATTGTGTGATGGTCTCAAGAATTCTATCTTTTCACATCGCCAAGCTTCTACAGTACCAAAGAATAAGGGAGGCTCACAACATAATGAAAAGTGCTGATGGGATGTTTATGACTTGTAGTAGTAGGCATAAACATGGCTATTTTTTGGTACCTATACGGGTTCAGATAAGATCTTTGTGGGTTTTGGGTTTTTGGTTTATATATTTAAAACTCATTTGGATATTTTTTATTTTTCAGATCGGGATCACTTTAGGTATAGATCAGTTTCAGATATTTCAATTTAGGATATGTTAGTTTGCTGGTTGCTAGCAATCGTGAGCAGCGTCAATCATTAAAAATAATTTGTTTTGTTATTACTGGTTCAACGACTAATCACAAGCAACTAGCAACTGGAATTTTGAGTAACTAAAAATTTGAGCGACTATTCAGTAGCTATCAGGGACGGCCAAACAAACAACACTAAAAACCAAAAAAATTAATTAACTAAAAATACATACGATTTAAAATAAAAAATAAAATTATATAAAATAGGATCATTAAATATAAAAGTAAAAATATATATAAAATAAAAGAAATTTTACAAATATTGAAAAGAAATTTTAAATTTACAAAATTTTAATTGTGTATAAATATAAATTTCTTAAAACATAATTCTTGTCAACAAATAAATAAAGAAGAGATATATTGTAAACTGTAATATAATTATTAGAAAATAGGATAACGATATATTTTTGATAAATAATATATGAATGTGGTAATATTTGTTATTTAATTTTTATAAAATATTTGAACTAGTTGTTTATAAATATATTCACATGTTAAACTAGTATTGTCACGTAAATTTTAAATTGAATAGATGTGATATATATATATATATATGTTTCATATAAACATAAAGTTATCAAGGAATATTCAATTTTCAAAAATAACAAAACAAAGAATGATTCTTTCCCAATTTCTGATGTATTAACATCATTTTTGATTTAAAAATGTGATTGAAAATGAGATTTTAGTTGTTATTATTCTTGCCAAATTGTGTAAATTTTGAAAATATGAGAAAATAAATAATTTGACATAAAATAGAGCAATATGAGACAACAAAAGAGAAAAAGAATAATAGAAGAATAGAGAATGTAATGAAAATGGGTGGATTAGAAACAACATAATATGAGAGAGAAGATGTAGAGATTTAATGTTTCTTACATACAATAATTACATACATTAACTACAGAGAGAGAAACGAACATAGTGATAGTGATGATATAGGTAATAGTGTCTAAAAGGGACATATAAATAATATGCTACACATGGATATAATTATAGAGAAATTTATGGTTATACAACNTTTTTGATGAGCAAATTAATGGGAAAGCTAATAAGATGATGGAAGGATTAATATATTTTGGTAAAACCAAATGTGTTTAACCAGAAGATCCATCTAAAAAACAATAATATTAAATGAGATTTTTTTAAGTTTTAATATTATTATTTTTTAGATGGATCTTCTGGTTAAACACATTTGGTTTTACCAAAATATATTAATCCTTCCATCATCTTATTAGCTTTCCCATTAATTTGCTCATCAAAAAACTTGATTTCTGATTTAAATGATTTTGATTCATTGCTTCTATTACATAATCCAAAGGAGATAATTTAGAAAAAAAATTTGCTGATGAATAATGAACCAATGTATTAATCATGAGCAAAATCTAGTATTGGAATCATGAGCTTTTCTAAATCATTCTACAATTTTTATTCTCTTGATTATTCAACTCTAAGATAATACATCAAAATTTTCATCTCATAAAATTCAACACAATTTTGGAAGAACAAAGCGTACTCTTAAATATTTTGACTCTTAAATCTCGACAGAGTAGTTGGACATCTTCTCAATTCAACAGATTTAGTTTTTTGACTATGCAACTTCTTTCTGATAGTTTTATTTATTTTCATTATTTATTTTTTGTAATATTTTATTCCAATAATTTTGAAAATAAAAATCTATGTTTTGGGATAATTAACATTTTTATTGAACCACAATATCCAAAAATTTATCTATGGCCGATCTGTCTAAAATACAACCTATGAAAAAAAGTTTATTATCGTAGGTGACCGAAGGCTCATTTTTTACTTCTAGGAGGTGGGCCTTGATTATGTGCTAGATGAGAAGGTTTTTGTTGCTATAGACATGTCTACTAGATCTAAATCAATAAACTTCATACCTAAAAGATCTTTTGAAGAACACAACTATACCTGCTAGGGTCTACGACAGATAAAAAGTCTTCATTGATAGCACAATAGCATAACACGATTTGTTATACTGCTATCATAGATCAATTTTTATTTACGGTTAATATATAATAGCATTTAATAAACGCTAAGATAATCTTTGCATTAACCGGGAAATGAAACTCACTTTTGCCGCTCAACACTTAGTGAAATATTCTTTTTCTCTTTTTTTATCATTTCTCTCTATCCCTGAAAACTCTAACATTTGGTACTTCTCTCAAAGAAACTTTTTCTACAGATTTCACCTCTATTTACTCTCTCCACCAATGTTATTGACGGTCACTGTCGATTTTCCATCTTTGCTAGCCTTAATTTTGGCTTTTTATCTGATTTTAGCTCAAACCGAAGGTGAGTTTTTTCATTATATATCTCTTTTCTTGAATGTTTTTTCATTCTCATTTCTTTGGTTCTAAAGCTAACTCACGAATAGGACAAGAGTAGATGACTCAGGTCTTTGCTTTTGTCGGTGGCCTCTACGTCTTCTTTGATGGGAGAAACACAAAGTCACTCATGGCTTTTGCTTCTCTCCAGTCTGATTTTATTCGGTGATTATGTTGAAAATGGATATTTGGTTTGGTTTTTATTGGTTTGTTACATAATCTTCTCGATGGAATTCGGAGGTGACTGAGTTATATAGAGAACTGGCTACGATGATTAAAACACTGACAAGAATCCAATGAGTACCAGAAGAAGCGTGTCTAAAATACAGTGACAGGTTTTTGTAGTAGGATTCTAATGCTACTCGAAGAAACCATGGAACCATTTTACAAGTAAGTAATGACTTTTTAGTTTTGTTCTGTATTTGCAGCAAACAAAAGACTGAAACAGAGTTTTGGTTTTGGTTTCATGAAATTTCATAAATTGGTAGACAGAAGAAGAGAAGAAAAAATATAACAATACAACCATTGGTGTATTTATCTAGAAAGAAGAGACATTGGTATCATCAGCACTTCAAAGATGGATACATGAACGCATTGGTAAGTGATGGTTTCTTCACTACAAAAAAAATTGTATTGATAGCATAATAGCATAGCACGGTTTGTTATACTGCTATCGTAGATCAGTTTTTGTTTTTTGTTGCTATATGATAACATTTAATAAACGCTAAAAAAATTTGCACCAAACGAGAAATGAAAATCACTTATTCTGCGAAACACTTAACAAAAATTTTATCTTTCTCATTTTTCCTCTCTTTAGAAAAATCCTAAGATATAACCAAGATTCATAACTCCATAACAGATCTCATAAGAAAAGAAACCAATTAGGACTCACCATAATATTTTCTGATAAATCGAAGTACAAATTTTCTCTCTCTCTCATCCATAAATTTAGTCTACAGAGTCAAACTTGTGAAGAATCAATGTTAAGAATCAATTGGGAACTTCAAGGATGGTATCTATTTACGTTAGCCAGTTATAATTAATTGAAGACTTGTGATATGCAGACTTGTGATATAGATATTGGATTGGATCTGAACTTATGTTATGTTGAATGTTTATGTAAATTGTGTAACTTAATTCGAGTTTATATTATACAAAACAGAAACCTATAATATTATAATATATATTTTTTAAAATACATATAACAACAACAAAAAACGCTATAACAAAATATATTAAAGCAATAAAGAATTGCTATTGTAAAATAAACTATGATAGCCAGAAACACGAATTATCATCACTATTTTTACGATATCTGGAGATGCTATAACAAAATCAATAAAAGCATTCAAATATTGCTTTGATATCTTATCTTATCATATCATATAAAAAATATTATCTTATAGGTAGAACCTAACATAGCTATCCATGATATATATATATATATATAACATCTACGCTAACAACGTACATTTTTCTTGTAGTGGTCATATTATAAGTTAACATTCTATCATTGTTAACTCATATATTATCTAATAGTTTACATATTTGATTAACACATGTGTTATGCGTCAAGAGATATATTATCTAACTAATACATATATTACCTGTTAACACATTTATTATGTGATAAGCACATTTATTATTTATAATAAAGAAAAAAAACCATCAATTCATCTTCATCTTCACATAAAATTTTGGTCCGACATTCAACCCTAGATGTGCTGGTTATTAATGTTGCCAAGTGGTTTAGCTATGGTGTGGAGTAAAGTGTCAAGAAGAAGATTGATTGATACTCACATCAAGAGAAATAAAATTCAAGAAAAGGATTATAACTCATCATCTACAACGATGATTGGTTGTTCTATTTATTTGCAAAACTTTTGGTGGTTGAATTAAGTTTCCATAGACATCAATTCTTAGATGTTTAATCGTTTTTTATTTTGGAGAAGATTTTAATTATCGAAACATCTGGGGGGATTGTAAGAAAAATATTTTGAATATTTTTTAATAGGTTTTAAAACCTAAATGAGATTTCTTATAAGGTTTTAACATCACCATTTTCTTGATGGGCCTCTTAGTTGAACCTATTTGTTTTATCAAAATATATTGTCCTTCCATTATCTTCTTCGCTTTCTCATTAATTGCAGATCAAAAAATTTATTTTTTGATTTAAATAATTTTGATTCATAATTACTATTATATAATCCAAAGGAGATGATTTAGATCATGATTGGTAATGCATAGAGTTGTAGTATGAAGGAGCATAATTTTTAAGTTTCCTATTATGCTAAACTAATCAAACTTTAAATTTATATGATATGTGATTGGAATAATGGTGAGTAATTAGATTTTTTTGTCAACATCAATATCAAGCCACAATGGTCGACCCATTAGCCAAATTTCTACATAAATCTCGTAGGAGTGGGAGTCGATCCCCGGTTGTGCATGTGCGACTTCCTCTAGTGGACTTACCACCAGCCACTAGACTAAAGAACACTTGCTGATGAGTAATTAGATTTAAAATTACTAAATTAGGCATCGTAATTTATTTTTAATAATATTTACAGAATATTAACTAAATTAATAAGGGTAAAACTGTATTCTAATGATGCTTAATGTTTTATACATGGGAAAAATTTTATTTAGGAGCATTGAGCTATATATAGAGTATTTGTAGAGCTTAATGCTTTGCTAAGTGTCAATCATACTTTTTTAATAAATCATTATAATCTATAATATGTCTTACCAATCAACCCCTTAGACAAGTTTTGTGTTGATGAGTAATGAGTTGATGTATAAATCAAGAATAAAATATGGTTTTGGAATCATGAGATTTCCTAATAGTTTTATAATTAAGGCCAAAATATTCTGATATAGAATAAGTACTTGTTTACATATTTTAAGGCCAAAAAATATGGATGTGATCAATTAGCTGCAGCATATAACACGAGATAATAAGTACAACGATCCGAGGCCCATAAAAATAGTTTAGGGTTTATAAAGAAAGCTCAAATTTTTGCTTGGTACAAAGTTAACTTCAAAGATTTTAGATTTTAAATTTTGTTTGGAGTTCAACAAGTTTTAGTTTAGAAATAGATTAAAATAGTTTAAGTTTAAACTTTTGTCCAGAATCTATAAAAAGTTTAAGTCATCCTTGTTACCAATCCTAGACATTTGTTTATGTTGCTTACCAATTCGATTTCCGAATTTCTGGTAATGTAATTAGGTTTATATAACATTCTATGTATGGGAAAAAGGACAAAACTTTAATGAATTTTATGTCCAGTGTCGATTCGTACATGAACTCGTGTGCCAGATTTAATACAAATTCATTTATAAAAAATGTAAATTTCACACATGAACTATCATTTTTTGAACAAAATCAAAGTTGACTGTTATCTCCTTTAGTCAATAGTTAATACATTTTATACTCCTGTTAGCTGATACGTATACATGTGTAAAAGTGACACGTCTACGACTGAATAAATTTAATTAAAACAAATTAAAATATATGAAAATAAATCAAAATAAATTAAAATAAAGTAAATTAAATCAAGATAAATTGAAAATAAATTAAGATATATTACAATAAATCAAATAAATTATAATAAAATACAATGAATTAAAATACATTAAGACAAATTAAAATACATTACATAAATTAAAATGAAGAAAAATAAAATAAAATAAATTGAAATAATTAAAAGAAATTAAAATAAATTGGTTGCCAAAAACATTTATGTAGGTGCTTCATCAAATCATTTATTTTCCTATTACCATGCCGAAAACATTTAGTTTGTTGAAGATTTCTAGGTTTCATCACAAACTAAAATTTATGAATTAGGATTTTAGAGCTGATGACTTTTTGAAACACGTAGATTATTGTTCGAGTAGGATTTAGCACTAAGGTTAAAATCCAACTTGGAGAGTTTAAGAGGAAATATGGGTATGGACTTTGTTTTTTAAGGTAGTGAAAAGTACGGTTTAAAGAGTAGATTGACGAGTTGCTCGCAATTGCTTGTGTATTAAATGTGGTCATTTTACAAAGACCTCCCCTAGGTTTACATTCAGATAAAACTGGAAATAATATAATTTTGTTTAGATTCGAGTTTATCCAAAAGATTCTTGTGAGATTTTCGGAAATATTCCAAGTCGGAACAGAAATATTTCTATTTTTTCCTTGATGATGTGTTTCACAAATATTCCAAATCGGAATAGAAATATTTTCATTTCTTTGTTTGATGACGTGTTGACCGAGTTCCTTTCATTCTGATGAATTATCGAGAATGAGCTCTTCCAAGTTGTCGTTGAGTAGTCAAAACGACTTCTTAGCTAATTTTGACGAGTTCATGACTTAGAGGTTTTAATCATCGATTGGTATCCGTGTACCAAAGCAGGATCTCGGATCCACCTTCAACAATTACGATTGTAGTCGAGTTGTAATTATATTTGTAGTCGGACACTATAGGTGTTTCATCAACTCTTTTATATAAGTACTTCATCAAATAATTTAATTTATCACAATTTATTTTAATTTATTTTAATTTGTTTTAATGTATTTTAACTTATTGTACTTTATTTAAATTTATTTAAATTTACTCTATTTTATTATAATTTATTTTAATTAATTTATTTGGTTGTCACATGTTACTTTTTCAGATGTACACGTGTCGGTAACAGTCAACTTTGATTTTGACAAAAAAATAGTAGTTTGTGTATAAAATTTAACTGTTAACTAATGGAGATAACAATCAACTTTGATTTTGGCCAAAAATAATAGTTTTTGTATGAAATTTACATTTTTTATCAGTGAATTTAGATTTAAGTCAGGAACATGACTTCGTGTATGAATCGACATTAGACATAAAGTTCCCAGAGGTTTTGGCCGTTTACCCTTCTAAGTATATTCTACTAATTTAATATCGTTTAGCATGGTTGATAAAAATAACATAGAAAGTGAAAAAACAAATGAAAGACTTGATACAAAACGAATTATATTATACGTAAAACAAGAATGAAAGGACCACTTCACGTTTTGCAGCTTTCCCACTTTATTTAACCCCAAATTTTATCCATCTTGTCTTGTCTTGGCTTACATGTCTATTACTCTTTTGTTTTGATGCTCTCAATCCTTTTCTCTGCCATCAATTAACTCTGCCTCCAACTAGACTCATTCATGGCATAACCAATAAGTCCATTCTCTCCTAAACATTTGGGCCTACTAATATTCTTGAGCCCATCTTCCATCAAAACTGAAAGCTCTTAATTAGCATCATCACTTGAAAATAGCTTCTCTTTCTCCAACCTCACCCCTCTATATATTGTCCAAATATTCCTACTCCTGTATTCAAAATTAGGTGGTTTATGTCATCTTTCAAACCAGAAAACAAAAAACAAAGGAATCATGTGATGACACCTCCACTGTCAGATCAAAATTCATTAAAGGTGACGAGGACTAAATGAAAAAGACAAATCTAAGATTCGGTTCTTTGACATTGAAGCTGGTCTAATTACGTACCGGCCGGTTTAAGATTTTATTTGATCGCGTTGAAGAGTGAAAGACTGATTCAACTGCAATTCCGCGAATCCAAACCTGACAGCAAATTCTCGAATTTCTTCTTCATCATCTTCTACCTCGTCTTCTTCAGCTCATACTTCTAAAACCCTCCTCTCTCGATTCATCAATTAACAATTTTTCACTTCTGATCCATCTGAGAGCTTTCCGATCCCGGCGATCCCAGTTAGCATGGCTTCCAACGGCGCTTCTCCGGTCTCTAATTTCTCTCTCTCTTTCGATCTCCATCTGCTACAATTAAATATCTTTCGTTTGGCTACTTTTCTAATACAAGCTCTTTAATTGACCCATTTTGCCATTTCGATTATCGGAAATTTTTCCAAATGCGCAGAAATTTGTTGATGCTACGGAGAACAGTTTGGATAAGATCAAGCGACAACTGGCATCTGGCTCTGGTCGGAACTTGCTGCAGGGACCGCTTTTCAAGCGATCTGAAACTGTAAGTTCAATCTATACCTTAACTCGTTTATGACTGGGTTCTCTTCAACTTTGAGTGGAATGATCCAAATCAGCTTTGTTTTTTATTGATTGGGTTTCTACTTAGGCTAACTAAAGCCATCTGAGTTTTCACTGTTAGACATGGATAATTTGGATGATAATTTGAAAATTAAGAACCCATGTGGTTTCTCTGTAAAGATTTCTGTAGAGTCTATAGGTTAAGCATTTGCGGCATTAAAAGTCTTGTGGCTTGAAATGTATTGCATCATTAAAAGGCTCACTCTGATATCATCTTTTGTTTCTTTATATTTATGATTAGCTGAGAAAATGGAATGAACGATGGGTGATACTTGATCCAACAACAGGGAAAATGGAGTATAAGTGAGTAGTATCAATTTGCTTATGTAGATACCTTTTTTGTAAAGATGATCACTTCATAGGTATATTTATATATATTTGATGTATATCCATGACTCAGGACAAGACGAAATGAACCGACTATCAAGGGAACGATTTTGTTTGACGAAAATAGCACAATCACCATCTCTCCTGTCAACTTCCAGTATGGATGCTACATGCATTCTTTTCTTTTCTTCTTTTTTTCAGAAAAAATCGGTCTTATTAGGTGTAAATTCATGGTATTGAATCTGTTTCTTTTGTGTTTCAGGGGGCTTCCAAAATATAACGGTTGCTGTATCTGTATCCTTTTTCTAGTAAAATGTTGGCAAATTTATAGTTATGTCTTCTGTCTAAAAGGACATAATTGATTGGAATCTAGGATTTAGTTTTCTTCGACATGATGTAGACATCGGTACTCCACAGAAGAAAGATTACTTTTTATGTGCTGAGACTCCAGGTGCAGCTAAAGCTTGGGTCACAACCTTACAGTACGTCAAGGATCTTTATCTTTTTGTTCGATTCTCTTTGTTTTCTTTTGATTTGTTTACCAGTCTTTAGAGACGCTACCACACCACACACTCTTATTTCATCTATCTTGACAAACAGTAGTTTTGTAGATTGATGATTTCACCATGTTGAAAAATATCATTCTCTCTTTAATGCTTTCATTTCAAAAGATAGTTGCCTTCTACATGGCCCTCAAAACCTAATATGCTATACGTTATTTTTCTTTTTTTCATTCAAGTGCGACACAACTAGTCCTAAAGGCCCATAAGGAGGCTGTCGATTCCCTAAGCGGAAGTGGTCCTGCGACACTTGGTACTGTTGCAACCGTTGTTGCCGCCGCCAATTCAACAGCATTGGAATGTTCCAAAGAAATTCAAGCAGCAATGCAGATCTCATTGAGGAATGCATTGAAGATAACGGCAAATAAACCTATCGATGGACCACTAGATGATTTGACAATAATGAAGGTGTCGTATCTTCTCTTTCACCTTGTCTTTAGGAAATAATAATATTCAGTGCATGTAGCATAACATCCATTGCCCGTTGAGATCCTGCAATATCTAGTTGAGCAATATAATGCATATAGAAATCTTACAGGAAACTCTGCGTCCTAAGGATGAAGAATTGCAGAGTTTGCGTAAAGCATATTGTCCAATATATTTCCTGTCAGGTTAGCCTTATCAGGCCATTTACATCTTACAGGAAACTCTACGGGTCAAAGATGAAGAATTGCATAATTTGGCTCGAGAACTTCGTTCTCGTGACTCAACGATTAAGGAGATAGCAGATAAGTTATCTGAGACAGCTGAAGCAGCTGTAGCTGCAGCATCCGCAGCTCATACAATGGATGAACAGAGGAAAATTGTTTGCGTGGAATTTGAGCGCCTGACTAAAGACTCAGAGAAACAGCAAGAAGCCATGAAATTGAAGGTAATTACTTCGTGTCATACTAAAATACTTTTTTATCATTGTGTATGACTTGTTATTTTATTGATCTTGATCTCCTATGTAGCTTAAGGAATTGGAAGAGAAGACATCTACTCTGAGTAAGGAAAAAAACCAATTGGTTAAGGAAAGAGACTCTGCTCTCCAAGAGGCTCATATGTGGCGGTCTGAGCTTGGAAAAGCCAGAGAGCGTGCCGTCATACTTGAGGGAGCTGTTCTCAGAGCCGAAGAAAAAGTAAGGGTTGCAGAAGCGAGTGGTGAAGCAAAAGCAAAGGAGGCTTCTCAAAGAGAGGCAGCTGCTTGGGCAGAGAAGCAAGAGCTTTTAGCATATGTAAATATGTTACAAAGTCAGCTTCAAAGGTCAGCTTATTTGAATATATATTCATTATTTTGAAATGTCATAAATGTATTTTCTTTGAATAAACAGGCAGCAACTAGAGACAAAGCAAGTGTGTGAGGAGAAGACTGAGTCTACTAATGGCGAACCATCTTCTCCAATAACAAAGGAAACAGAAAAGAATGTGGATAAAGCATGTTTGAGCATTTCAAGAACAGCCTCTATACCAGGAGAGAATGTAGTTCATATTAGTGAAGAGCAGGTAGTAAGCGCTCAGCCTCCAGTTGGTGAAAACGAATGGAATGATATCCAGGCAACAGAGGCAAGAGTTTCTGATGTAAGAGAAATATCCGCAGAGACTGAAGGCGACAGAAGAAACAGCATGGATATCCCAGTTGTGATTCCTTCACCTAATGTTCCACGCAATGATATGCCTTCGGAATCTTTTCATCATCAACCGTGATGAATGGTTGGTAGATCGTCGTACATTTTAATATACTCTGGATGCTTATATAATGTTTGAAGAGTTGATTGTTCTAACAACAAAGTGAAGCCTTTTGGTGTTCTGTACCTCAAGAGTTGACTTTGTATCATCAACTCTGGTGTTTTTCTGACTAGGGAAGGATTTTTTTTTCTCCTTTATGACGAATTATGAAGTACAGAGAGAGAATGTGTTTAAAATCTAGATTGTGAATGATGTTTTATGTTTTGGATTCATATAACGATATTTAACCAGTTTCATAAAAATGCATTCTTCATTGATAACAAAAGAAGCAGAGTTCTGTGTATTTTTGTTATTAAAAGCGAAAAAACAGTCACACAGAACGCAAAGATCAAACACACAAGCCTTAAATCAACATCACAACAAACAAATCATATCTTGTTTAATTAAACAGGCAATGCGTACTTCTCAGAAACCTCCTTCCAAGCAGCACGGTTACTAATCTTATCCCACCAAGCGCTCACAAGCTTCCTATCTTTGATCATGTAAGCTTTTCCGATGGCACCAACGAGATACTCAGTGAAGGGAAGGTGAGCTAAATCAGCTAGGCTGACAAAATCACCAGCCAAGTATTCGTTCTTTGAGAGCTGTGCTTCATACACATCAAGCACTTCTCCGAGCTTCTCTTCGCTCTCCTTAATAACTTTTTCATCAGCTGGTATACCCATGAGTGGTCCAAAGACAATGTTCATTGTTAGAGCTAGTAGTGGTGGGTGATAGCTTGTTGCCTCCACGTCTAGCCATTGTTCTACTTGTCCTCTCTCTTCAATTGTCTTCCCCAAAAGATCTGGTCCTTGTGATCTGTATTTCTCTGCTATGTACCTCATGATCGCTCTCGACTCTGCAATTTTTCAAAGTGAAATCCAACATTAGCATATGATCATGATCGTCTAAGATCATATCCATCATCACTCATGAAAATCTGGAGCTAAAGAAAGAGAGAAGTGTACACTGTACCAAAGATTTTGTAGTCTCCGTCGACAAGCACAGGGATTTTACCGAAAGGCTGCATCGATCGGAACAAGAAGACGATCAAGATCAGAAAACAAATCAGTAAGGAAGAAAAAGAAAAAAAAATGGATGAAGAACCTGAATAGCAAGATATTCAGGCTGCTTTTGTTCTCCTTTCATGAGATCAACATTGACAGTCTCGAATGATACTCCCTTCTCTATCAAAGTCACAACTCCTCGCTTCGAAGACGCAAAAAAAGGTGCATAGATTGTCAACACCATTTTTCTTCTTCTTTTTCTTCTTTCTGTTTTAGTTGTCATACTCACTCTTTCAAGACGCCAATTTTATAGATGGAGGGAAAGAGGGAACTGGTTAGCTGCGTTTGCGGTTGTACGATAAACGCAATCGCACTTATATTAGTATTTAAACAAGTGTCGGCATCTGTGGCGGCGATGCGTTACGTCGTGTACGAAATTTCCAAAGAACCATCAATAAGTTTCAAATTCATTTTTTTAAATTTAATCTTATTTAATTAGTGTCATAATGCAAAGCACTTGTTCTGTCTTTTTGTAAAGAAATCAAATTATTATTCGATTAAGACTGAGTGGAAATATATACCCTCTTTATTGTAACCCAATATGATGATCATTCCCTTTTATATTAATCACAATGAAACGAATTAGTTATAATGGGTGCAGTTAAATTGGTGTTATTTTGATGGTTAATCATGTGAACAAAATTTGTATAATTAGGATCAGGCTTAGCACAAAAGAATGGAAAACCAAAGTTGACCGATTTAAATAAGGTTGGTGGGTGCAAGAAACAAAACGTGATCAAATGAGCTTTAGTTATTTATATTCTGACAGATAACAATTACTTTATCAACACAATTATTAGATGGCTTAAACAAAAGTTAGTGATCCAATTATCGGAACAAACTTCTTTATATGATAGAGTGTACATAATTTACCCTTTTTTATCAATTTTTTTGGATGTCAAACAACTGTCTCAGTACAAGTATAAGTATCTGCATAAAAAGTAACTTCATGTGGTTTAGTACTGCGAGTCAACCCTGAACATTTAAAAATAAAAAACTGTTATAAATATAGGTAATAGTAACCTATATACTAGCAATAATAATTACTTATTTTAAAATATCTATAATATTTTAATATATTTTATGTAGTATATATACATGTATTATGATTCAATTGTAGGACACAAAATTTTCTACTTACTCATTCTCTCTTTAACACGTTCTCTCTTCCTTCTCCCTTTTATCATAACACATATATTTAAGTTTTTTCAACACGTTATTAGCACGATTAGCTTCGTACCAGAAAAAGGTAAAATTTAAATTTTGTTAATTTTATCTTTATACTTTTGTTATACTAAGTAACTGGCACCCATTTATATATACTACATATTTCAATTTAACTTTTATGTTGTTATAATGCCGATANCCATATATTTTAAATTTAATGTCCAGCAGACACTTAAAAATTGTTCCAGAAGAACAATAATAAATTAAATGTCCAGAAGACACTTAAAAAAAAAATTGTTCCAGAAGAACAATAATAAATTAAATGTCCTGAAGACACTT
>OVBA01001656.1:0-41483 GCA_900406435.1 Lepidium aucheri | reverse complement strand
AAAAATTCATTTAAAAAAAAAATATATATATATATATATATATATATATATATTGAAGAGAAATTAAGTTGTAATATTATTAAAAAATATATATGAGAAAGTTGGTGGAAGCCCATCTATTTGGGCTTTACTTTTACTGATATGTTATAAGAGCCCATCTATTTGGGCTTTACTTTTAAAAGTGGCGCTATATTTAAAGCCCAATAAAGACTATCGTTAAAGGAGTTATTGGGGCGGCAAAATCAACTGGAAACCAACGAGAATCCCTAAAAGTTCTTCCGTAGATTCAATTCAATGGCGAGCACTACTAGTACGGGAGACTCAGAGAGCTCGAGATCCGCCGAGGATTCGGACCCTAGCGATGCACCATTTGGGAAGATTTCGGAATATGAGAAGCAGAGGTTCTTAAGGATCGCCGAGAACAAAGCCAGATTGGAAGCTCTAGGCATCTCTAAAGCCGCCAAATCTCTTATACTTCCATCTCGAAATTCGAAAAAACGTAGAGGAAAACAGATTTCTGGTGAAGAAGATGATGAATATAGACCCGACGAGGACGATGACGAGGAGTTTCTCGGTGATTCAACTTCTGTTTCCCGTAATAATAGAAAGGTAAATTACATATGTTTCAACTGTGTTTTGAGGAAGATTCTCGGTTCGATAGCCGATGAAATTAGTCCGAGTAGTGAATGAATTATGGTTATTCGTGTGCCCTGCGATGCCTCTGTTGTTTATACTAAACTAAGAAATCGATGAAGGCTACAGCATTCTGCATTAGTGATTTTGTCTAATGTTAATCTCTTCATTAGTAGTGAATCATCGTGCCTTTGATCTTTACACTGGATTTCTTGTCACTTTAATTGAAGAAGACGAAGACAACCTCCGTATCATCCAAGAGAAAAGTCTTATCTAAGAAGAATTTGGATAGATCAGATTCACTTGGAGAAGATGAGAGCGATGATGATTTAAAAAAGGTAATCACAGTGTAACGCTGCAATTAGCTATAGCTTCAAATTTGTTGATAATGTCGATTATTTTGAATGATGCAGGCAATAGCACTTTCTCTACAGGACTCTGTTGCAGGAGGTTCTCGTACCAAGAAAATGAAAAAACCGGTTTGTGTTTTTCTAAAACATTAAACTATTACTTGGAACTGAGCAGTCTAGGATTAGGAGGTTGCTTTTTTTACTTAAATGTGCATTGGTGTTGTGTGAAACATAGGAGTTGATGAGCAAGACGCAGATGACAGAGGATGAATTGGTGATATACTTCTATGAGTTTGATGGTAACTTTATCTGTGTATGGTTCGAGTCATCACTACTATCTTTATTGAGTTTATAAACTCCACTGAGTCTCTGGCTGTGTTGCTGTAACTGCAGAAGCAGGAAAAGGATTCATCAGTCTTCGAGATTTGGGGAAAATGGCGAGGATGCATGATTTCACATGGACAGAAGAGGAATTACAAGACATGATCCGTTGCTTTGACTTGGATAAAGACGGAAAGGTGTGTGCTAAGTTGAAGTTATTAACGTTGTTTATGATTACAAAAACATTAACACATAGTTGAAGTTGGATTTCAGATAAGCTTGGATGAGTTCAGGAAGATTGTTATACGGTGTCGCATGATGAAACAATTTTGATGTAATTTAGGATAAGTCAGCCCACGAGAGGCTCCTGGGCCGATCCATATGTAGAGGCCCATTTAATATTGTAATTAAGCCCATCTTGGAATGTAGTATCTTACGTATATGCTGACGTCATCGCAACACCAAATTTGTCATCATTTTGAAGTTGTAGAATGATCTTAAAATGTTGGGTCATTTGTTGTACTAAATTAATAAAAACTTTAACTACAAGTGTTAATATATAAGGGAAACTAACAAAAAGAACACAACGTAAGGGCTTTTATAATTAATTATATGATTTTGCAAATATAAAGTTGATGAATTTATTATTATAAGTAAGAATTCACTAGCAAGTGGTTTTTAGTTTGATGATAAGTCTACTAAAGTCAGGTGCACATGTACAACTAGGAATTGACATCATCTACGAGATATATGTAATAATTTGGCTAATGGGCCGGACTTTGTGGCTCATATTGATATTGCCGTCGACAAAAAAAATAGAATAGTGTTGCTTAAACTCGTTAAGCCGGCAATGTGAAATGAAGAGGTTTTTTGAATATTTTATCAAAATGGAGTATCGATTTTATACCTATAAAAATGAACGTATATATAACATCATTTTGACGGTATCTTAATAATTTAAGATCGACTAAAACAAGAAATAGTACAAGAGTATATGAAAACCTAATTAATGGTAATTAATAATTATGTAAAAGTTTAGGTATCCAAAAAGCATGCATATTGAGAATATAAATGATCGAACATACCTTAATGTCGTAAAAGGCGACCCCACTTCGTGTAATGAGTTATGGGGGAGCTAAAGATTTCGTAAATCGTCAAATAAAACAACTTAGAACTAGAAATCGACACATTTCATATGTATAACGTTGAAGAAGTCATCATTAAATGATCGTATCCAGCTCATATTTGATTACTAAGATCGAATCAAGACCGTTGAAAGAAAATGAAGAAGAAACCGTACGTGTGGGCTTAAGAAGAAAGACAAGAAATAGAAGAACAATGATGTGAAATAGGCTATTTTGGTGTAATGAAGTTGTCAGAAAGAAGAGATAGAGGTCAAAATAGAGAGCACTAAAAATAGAGACATGTGTTGAGTAACTATTACAAGAGCGACTTATGCTTTCATATGGTAATAATATCCAAACTAAAGTGCAACTCTCTCTTTTTGCCCTAATTTCGTAAAGTCTTTTTCCTTCTTCGTCCTTAGGAAAAACCCTAGCTATTTAATCCTTTCTTCTTGATCTTTCTTTTTGAGTAACCATTGATTTCGACCACACACTATTTCTTCTCTCTTTTGTGGTCTATAGGATTTTGCTTTCTTTGTATTGCCCCGTACGTACGTATTCTAATTTAAATGGTTATAACAAAGGTTTATATAAACTAGCACAAATGAGTCCATTATATTACTTAGCACAAAAGGTTATTATATATTGAGCCTTAAATGGAAATCTCTCTCTATATATATATTTCATTCCCTGCATATATAGATTCTTAACTTTAATCATCTCATCATACTTTTCATAATTTGATCTGTGGCTTTCGGCAAATTTATTACATGTCTAACTCTTCTTATTTTGAGACGACACTTTACACTAATTAACTAACTAACTAGTTCAAGGAAATATTTACTATGATAATTTTAATATGAACGACATAATATTACATGTACAAATTAACATTAGTGTAACTAGCTATCACGAATTAGCTTTAAAACACCAGGGTATTTGATTTCTTATGCTGAAGTACTTCTGATGAATATTAAGCTATATATATATATATAGTATGTTCATTTGATTTATATTCAATTGTATAATTTATAAGCCGGTAGGATTTTATACAATAAATCTGTACATGTTGAGTATTATTGTAAAAATGCGTACATGAATCAAGTTTAAATCTTGCATAGGTAAGCTCTGGATACCGTAAATATTGTAGAGCTTGTGGTGAAGTGGTAGAGGAAGGGTCTTGGATTTTATAGAGTTTGCATGTTCGATTCTCCTGCTATGCTAAACTAAATCACAATTTTATTGTCACATTATTCCTACACGGATATGAGCTCATGCTTTCGACCCATTTGAATATCTGGAGGTGAGGGTTTATCAGTGGACTGCATCATCCCTAGCTAGGAGAATAGTCTACACCCTTCCAATAAGGCTTAAGAACTCATGAGTTGCGATATATATATAAATATATATCTTATATATTAAAGCATGAGACACTTTTATTTTGGTAGTGTTACAAATTATAAGATAAAATTAATCTAATGTTCATAAGTATCATTAAAATAAGATTAAGACATATTTTGTTACAAATATATATATATATATATATATAATTAATACATATTTAATAAAATAATATTCTTAAAGAGTTAAAATTTAAAGAAGATATATCGGTTATAAATTTGATTTCGGTTTGGATTTGGATTCGGTTTTCTGAGAACATAGATTTAGGACCTATTTTTGATATTGTCAGGTTAGGTTTATCTAATTTGGTATTTTTGATTATTTTTCAGGTTTGGTTCATCTAATTGAGTTTAGTATAGATCGAGTTTAGGATCGAGTATATTTATATAAAATTCAAAATTAAAAAAGTAATAGAAGAACTCTAAAAACAAAAAATTTGTCATGATTTGTTTTTGGTTTTTCGGATACATAGATCTAGGACCCATTTAAATATTTTGTTGGATTCAGTTCCTCTAATTTGGATTGATTTCGGTTCAGGTGTCTAAAAAAACATTTGTGAGCAATGCTTTAAAATATCAACACAAGTCAAACAACCTAAGTAAACATAATTTCAAAAACAAATCAAAACAATCAAATCCTGCATTCTAACGTGGATATAATCCTGCTGTTGTAAAGAAGAAGAAACACTAATTAATATTTTGGGTGTAAAATGTTTGATCCTTAAAAATTCAAGCACTTTGTATATAGATAAGAGTTGGGGTATAAAATTATGGTTGAATATTCATAGAAATATACACGGCAGGTATGCGTTCCGTTGATAAGTCGAATCAAGTAAATGAGTTAATATTTATCAAAAAAAAAGATGAGTAAATAGATGTTAAATTAATAAATGAGAAAATGTAGAAAAAAGAATAAGATAAAATTAGGAGGATTGGTATGTATAAAAAGAAAGGTGTATGCGACAACATTAAAAGCAGATCTAGCCACAGCCCCAAAGAAGCATGATGGAGCCTCAACAGACTCAGAGTCAGACTCAAACTCATCATGTCCTCATGGATTCTTGGAACAAAGCTAATAATCTTATCTCACAAGATCACCCTTTTCTCCACCATGATCCTCATCTCATGTTAGATCCAACTCTGGAAACCCTAATTCACATGGAAGAAGGTGAGGAAGAAGATGAGGAAGAGATGGATGCTATGAAGGAGATGCAGTACATGATCGCCGCCATGCAGCCAGTAGACATCGATCCAGCCACCGTCCCTAAGCCTAACCGGCGTAATGTAAGAATAAGCGATGATCCTCAGACAGTGGTAGCTCGTAGGCGTAGGGAAAGGATAAGCGAGAAGATCAGAATACTGAAGAGGATCGTGCCAGGTGGTGCAAAGATGGACACAGCTTCTATGCTTGAAGAAGCCATCCGATACACCAAATTCTTGAAACGCCAAGTGAAGATGCTTCAACCTAATGGACCTTATACTTCTGATCCTTACCTTTGTTATTACCATAACTCCCAACTCTGATTCCATTTTTTATTACCATCTCTTTCTCTCTAGATATATATGATGTATTAAGCACTTCATTGGTCGCGTTCGACATTTGTTGGCATTCTCTTTAATGATTTTTCATGTTAATTATATAGATATGCATAAGGATTTGATCCAACAAAGAGTATTGTATTGTATATATATTATGTTATTGTAAGATAAATGATTGCGTTTGCATTTGTTGAATAATGATATTAAGTGTATCTCTTTGTTAGGGCTTGATCTTTTCGTATAAAAATTTCGAAGAAAGATATATAAAACACTTGTTTATATACAACTTTTATCAACGTCTTGAATCTGAATGTATAGGTTATATACCAATTAATATACGTATAAGAACTAAAAGAACAATATCAAACTTTTGGCACACATGCATAAACAATGCAAAATATGAGGAAATAGACAACAAAAACCCCATTGAAATAATTCAAACTCTCCATTCTGTTATGGAAAACTTTCGATAGATTTTATGAGCTGCGTAAGATGTTACTCGAAGATATCTAGGTTCTTTGGTGGATCATGCCAAAATTTGTTCATCCACAATGGATTTTTTGTTATTGTAGTTAGAACATACTAGTTTTATAACACTAACTAGTATGTTATAACTACAATATAAAAAAAACATACTAGTTAGTTAGTGTTATATAGCAATAGCTAGGCAGATTCATATTTGTGAAATTAAAAACTTACAATTAATTATTCTGATGAGCTAGTTCTATCAGCGGTACTCCAAAAATATGAGAACTTAGAAGTCATCAATTTGAATTTTTAGCTTGTGCGGAGAGGAAAATTATTTCCAAGGAAAAAAAATCTAAAGATTGTTTACGAATCCATCCATAATGACTAAGATTTTGATCTTAATTTTTGTGGTAAAAAAGTTAACAATTAAATAAGGAACTCTTCTATAAGTATACTAGTTGATTTATGAGTAAGAAAAACGACAACCAATTTATATCAAAAATTATATGATGCAGAAGCAGAAGGAACCATCGATCTCCTACAAAGATTCAATCCAAATTGATGAAATGAAAAACATCTCAGTAAATCGTTGCATGCAGGTTTTATATTTAAGTAAGTAAGAAAAAACATGATAAGAGATTTGGAAATTGGGCTTTTGGGCCAGAAGTAACTACAATAGGGTATTTGTTAATTTCCACTATTGGGCTTATAATGGACTATAAAATGCAAATTAGAATTGTATAATTGGGCTTTTGAGCCTAGTTTGTTGCACCAAACCGCCTTGTCATCATCACTCTCACTCACTATTCGGCAGCTGATCAAAACAGTCAAAATGCTCAGATCCAACGATCAGGATTCGTATCCTGGGTCAATCTAACGGCCACGAAATACTCAAATGTTTTTGTTTAAAACGAAATAGAAATTCCTGAGAGAACGAACGAAAATGGCGTCGCTGAGTTCATCATCACAGGCTTGTTTCATCGCTCGACCTTCATCGAAACGTTGCTCTACTCGCCCTAAGGATCATAACCATGTCTCCCTTAATTTTAGGGGAGATGTCCCTTCCTTTTCCGGTCTCAGTAGAGCTTCTCCTTATATATCATCGCTCCGCCGCCTTCCAGCTCAGAGGATATCATCTGTGGCTGTGCGTGCCTCCGAGACGGAAGTGGAAAAATCAGTGAATACGATCAGGTTTCTGGCAATCGATGCGGTGGAGAAAGCGAAATCGGGTCACCCGGGACTGCCAATGGGATGTGCACCAATGGGTCATGTGTTGTTCGACGAAGTGATGAGATACAACCCGAAGAATCCTTACTGGTTTAACCGAGATCGTTTCATTTTGTCAGCTGGTCATGGTTGCATGCTCCACTACGCCTTGCTTCACCTCGCTGGCTATGACAGTGTCACGGTATCTTTCTTACTCAACTTCGATTAGCTTATAGTTGCTCTCTGCAGTTGACTATTTTTTTATTCATTGTAATTAGGAACAAGACTTGAAGAATTTCCGTCAGTGGGGAAGTAGGACTCCAGGACACCCCGAGAATTTTGAGACTCCTGGTGTTGAAGTCACCACTGGTTTGCATTCTTCTTTGGCTTTCATAACTATTTCATGTCTACTACTACTACTACTTTTATGATTCTTTTCTCTGTAGGTCCACTTGGGCAAGGTATTGCCAATGCTGTTGGTTTGGCACTTGCCGAGAAGCATTTAGCTGCCAGATTCAACAAACCAGACTTTGAGATTGTCGACCATTACACGTCTACACTTTACTTTTGACTCTTTTTCTTTTGCCTTTCTAGATACTTTTCACTTGAAAGAACTGACGTGAGCTTTTTCTTTATTTTTTAAGGTATGCTATTCTCGGAGATGGATGTCAAATGGAAGGAATTGCAAATGAAGCTTGTTCTCTTGCGGGACACTGGGGTCTGGGGAAGCTCATTGCTTTTTATGACGACAACCACATTTCCATTGACGGTGACACTGAGATAGCCTTTACTGAGAATGTGGAAACACGTTTTGAGGGTCTTGGTTGGCATGTTATTTGGGTTAAGAATGGAAACACAGGTTATGATGATATCCGTGCTGCTGTGAAGGAAGCTAAGGCTGTGAAAGATAAACCCACTTTGATTAAGGTGAGCCATGTTCTTCTTGATCCTAGTTAAGTTTTCTACTTTAGCTGTCAAACACACCGTTCATGTGGCTTGGCTTGGTTATGGATTTTGCTGCTATATCAATATTAGTATGAAAACTGTATTCTTAATTATTTGAAATACTTTTAAAAGATGTCCTCTTGTTGCAAAAACAAATGTGTCTTACGGTAAATGTATATCGGCTGGTTTCTTGAACTGGCAGGTAACTACAACAATTGGCTTTGGATCACCAAACAAGGCAAATTCTTACAGTGTACACGGAAGTGCACTAGGTGAAAAGGAAGTCGATGCTACCAGAAAGAATCTTGGATGGCCATATGGGCCTTTCCATGTTCCTGAAGATGTCAAGAGGTTTGTTGCTTTGTTTGAGTATATGCACCAAGGATACTGTGATGTTAATATCACCATTTGGTTATTGCAGCCATTGGAGTCGTCATATCCCCGAAGGAGCGGCTCTTGAAACAGAATGGAATGCTAAATTTGCTGAGTATGAGAAGAAGTACCCACAAGAAGCTGCAGAACTGAAATCAATAATTACTATTAACTTACCTCCAGGCTGGGAAAAATCATTGCCGGTAAGCCTGAAAAGTCTGTTTGCTTTGAAACCTAGCTTCAAAAATTAAACTGCAGAGAGGAACACAGCTTTCTTTTTTCTTGAAGCAGCTTTATGAAAAAGATCAATAATTAGAGTCTCATCCTTCCGTGCACATGAAAAGATTTGTGGTAAAATGTTCAATCTCTTTGTGGGACTAATTTGGTTCTGTTCTTCTGTTTTTCCAGACTTACACGCCTGAGAGTCCTGCAGATGCAACAAGAAACCTCTCCCAACAGTGTCTTAATGCCCTTGCAAACGTTCTTCCTGGGTTCCTTGGTGGGAGTGCTGACCTTGCTTCATCCAACATGACATTGCTCAAAATGTTTGGGGACTTCCAAAAGAACTCACCTGAAGAGAGAAACCTTAGGTTTGGTGTCAGGGAACACAGCATGGGAGCTATTTGCAATGGCATTACCTGTCACAGCCCGGGGCTCATTCCTTACTGTGCTACGTTCTTTGTCTTCACAGACTACATGAGAGCTGCAATCAGGCTCTCAGCGCTGTCTCAAGCTGGGGTTATCTATGTAATGACCCATGATTCAATTGGTCTTGGAGAAGATGGACCAACCCACCAGCCTATTGAACATGTGGCGAGTTTCCGTGCTATGCCCAACATATTGATGCTGAGGCCAGCCGATGGAAATGAAACCGCCGGGGCATACAAAGTTGCTGTAGAGAACAGAAAGAGGCCTTCGATCCTGGCTCTGTCCAGACAAAAGCTGCCTCATCTACCTGGAACTTCGGTTGAGGGAGTTGGGAAGGGGGGATATGTAATCTCAGACAACTCCACTAGTAATAAACCAGACGTAATCCTGATGGGGACAGGGTCGGAGCTAGAGATTGCTGCAAAGGCTGGAGAGAAGCTGAGAGAAGAAGGAAAAACAGTAAGAGTAGTGTCACTGGTGAGTTGGGAGCTGTTTGATGAACAAAAAGAAGAGTACATAGAAAGTGTGCTACCAGCAGAGGTTTCAGCAAGAGTGAGCATTGAAGCAGGATCAACCTTTGGGTGGGAGAAGATGGTTGGGTCCAAAGGAAAAGCCATCGGTATAGACAGTTTTGGAGCAAGTGCACCAGCCGATGTGCTCTACAAGAAATTTGGACTCACAGTTGATGCGGTAGTTGCAGCAGCCAAGGACCTTTGCTGAGCTAAGTGTTAAGTGTTTTCTTTCCACATGCATTTGCCTTGACTCACGAATCGCTACAAATCTTTTTCTTTTCCTGTTTGGTCTTTACAATAAATGGCATGGAAATTCGAAGAATGAAATAGAGCTTAGATGAATGTTATATCAATTATAAGCAAATCATAATGGATGACTCTTTGCCTCTTGTTTTGTGAATCCAATCCCATATGGGTTAAAGTGTCTTCTTCGTATTAACAATTAGTACTACAAGTTAATAATATAATTATCCACCGTAAGAGTTCCACGTGACGATCTTGGGCTGCACTTATACATGTATTTGTGTGCATAAGTTGTTGTATTATATTAAGAGCCGAACACTTGTGTATGGATATTAGTGCATCCAATTTGATTAATCAATTTGTACATAGCAACATTTAATCTCCACAAATGAATCAATTTATATAGCTTTCATTGATTACAAAGACCAAAGTTAATCTTAGTAGTTGAGAGTGAAGGTGTTTTACTAAAAATGAAAGAAAGATTAGAGTAGATTTGACTCTTCCTCTGCTTATCTCTATCTCTTTGACCATTTTCTTCTGTGTATTATATATACATTGCTCTATAATACATTATCGAGAGAGAAAGAGAGAGAAAGAGAGATTTTTTATGAAACAACAAAACTTTCCCAAAAATAGAGTTAACAAAATCTTGAAATTCTTTGATCTTGCCTTTGAATGCGGAGAGCCTAAAAACTCTCAACGAAACAAAGCCATCAAATCGGCTCCAAGAAACCTGAAAGAAGATTCTCTGGAGACGCCATTATCGCCTTCTTCCTCCTCCGATCTAGACTAAAAAGCTTTTATACTATTTCTGGAAATGTCGCATCTTGATGATATTCCTTCCACGCCGGGCAAGTTCAAGCCTTACTTCCACCGTACCCGATGGCAATCTTCCGTCGCCAAGCTCGCCTTTTGGTCTCTTGTCTTCATCGGTTTGATCTTTATCTTCTTCTACAGATCTCCTCTTTCCTCCAATCCTGATCCCTCTCGTCGTTCCCTTCGCACCTACTCTTGGGGAGGACCCGCTTGGGAGAAACGGGTCAGATCCTCTGCCCGGGTCCGTACCCGTCGTGGCTTCTCTGTTCTCGTCACCGGAGCCGCCGGTTTTGTTGGTACCCATGTATCCGCAGCTCTTAAACGGCGTGGAGACGGCGTTCTCGGACTTGACAACTTCAATGATTACTACGATCCTTCGCTTAAGCGAGCAAGGCAAGCCCTTTTGGAGAGAAGCGGAGTGTTTGTTGTTGAAGGAGACATCAATGACGCAGCTCTTCTCAAAAAGCTCTTCGAAGTTGTCCCCTTTACCCACGTTATGCATTTGGCCGCTCAAGCCGGCGTTAGGTATGCCATGGAAAACCCGAGCTCCTATGTTCATAGTAACATTGCTGGCTTCGTTAATCTCCTTGAGGTCTGTAAATCTGCTAATCCCCAGCCGGCCATTGTCTGGGCTTCATCTAGCTCGGTCTATGGATTGAACACCAAAGTCCCTTTCTCGGAGAAAGACAAAACAGATCAACCAGCTAGTCTCTATGCTGCTACTAAGAAAGCTGGTGAAGAGATTGCTCACACTTACAATCACATCTATGGCCTCTCTCTCACCGCTTTGAGATTTTTCACTGTGTATGGTCCTTGGGGAAGACCAGACATGGCTTATTTCTTCTTCACCAGAGACATTCTCAAAGGGAAAGCCATTTCAATCTTTGAAGGTGTCAATCATGGATCCGTGGCCAGGGACTTCACCTACATTGATGACATTGTCAAGGGATGCTTGGGGGCTTTGGACACAGCGGAGAAGAGCACAGGGAGTGGTGGGAAGAAGCGTGGTGCAGCTCAGTTGAGGGTTTTCAATCTTGGCAACACATCCCCGGTTCCTGTGACCGAACTTGTCACCATTTTGGAGAGACTTCTGAAAGTGAAGGCGAAGAGGAACGTAATGAAGATGCCTAGGAACGGAGATGTGCCGTTCACTCATGCTAATATTAGTTCTGCGCAGAGAGAGCTTGGGTACAAACCAACCACTGATCTCCAGACGGGTCTTAAGAAGTTTGCGAGATGGTATTTGGGTTACTACGATGGCGGAAAGAAAGCTTCAAGTTGATTGATCATCTGCCTTGAGTATTTCTTTTTGATTCTTGTGATTGTTTCACTTTTTAACACTTGCTCTATTTTTGTTGGTTCTTTGGTGGCCGGCTCATACCCTTGTTTTATCCGTATATGTTTTTTACTCAAACCACTTATACTCCATAAGGACCATAAATTCGAGATTACATTCTTTGTCACTCTCATCACTCTCTTGTTCCAAATCTCTTAAACCAGAAAACATAACTTGCTTCTCCCTGATGCTTATAGAGGTATTGTTGCAATGGGTAATTTCATGATCATCATGTACAAAAGTAGGGAGCATAAGATGCAAAAAGGATTCAATGGTGATTTCATGATTCTCTTAAAGCAGGGTGCATAAGATAGATTCAAAGGAAGAGAGGCCAACAAATATCAAATTCTGATCCATATGAAGAGGAAAGTTCAAAATTCATCAACAACAAAAGGAAAGCAACAGACTTGTAGAATCTTCCCAATTCCCAAAGCTGAAACTAGCATGGCTTAAGCCACAAGGGTGCTCGCGGTTGTGGATTCACTGCAGATGGAAAGTTGAAAACACGTAAGTATGTGCTAACATTAGAGAACTAAGCTACTTTCATGCAAATAAGTCCATCAGGCAAATGTAGGTTGAGTGCTTTAGGATATAGTAAGTAGTTCATAAGCCGTTCCAAACAAAACTACCTAGAGAGAGACAGAGAGGCTCTAAAGATATTGAAAGCAAGATATGAATAAGACCATGAGAAGTAGAAACTCACTACTTCCAGACGGGAGGAAGCTTCTTGGTCTTCTTGTAATAGCGAGCAAGGCGGTGAATCCTGCTCTCAACCAAGATGAGTCTGAACTTGGAATCCTTGTCCTTCCTGTTCCTCTCTAGATGCTTACGGATGGCCACAGCCTTCTTAATAAGGTGGTATAGATCCTCAGGGATCTCAGGAGCAAGGCCTTGCCAAGTATAAATTACAATCTATGATTAGACAAAACTGACAAAAAGAAGAAACTAATAAGAATCATATCAATTGAAAACATACCATGGGCTTTAAGTATCCTCAGAATTTTGTTTCCTGTAACACTCTTGACCTGAGGAATTCCGTGAGAGTCACGAAGAATAACACCAATCTGCGAAGGGGTCAATCCCTTTTTGGCAAATTTGCAGATCGATTCATCAACCTGTAATGCAATGTCATGTAATGTTGGGCAGAAATAAGCGAATTCATTCAACAAAGCAAAGTAAAACTCCAGGAAAAGAAATTTCAAATTCCAAAAAAGCAGAGATTGATTGATGAGAAAGGACTTACATCCTGAGAGGTGGTCTTGAGCCAGCTCGGAGGCGATCTCTTGTACGGCAACGCAGAAGCTGACATACCCTTTCTACAAAACCGATATGAACATGTTTAGATCATAAAATAAACATTAACAATCGAAAGACGAAGAAGAAAATGAACAAACCCTCTACTGTGCATACGACCCATGTTTGCAGATTCTCACTCAACCTCCTTCACCTTTGGATGGATGCTCACTGACTGCTGGAGATGACTCAGAGAAGAAGCCCTAATTTTTAATAGAGAGAGTGAGAAAGAGAGAGCGCGTATAAGGCGTTAGGGTTTGTTTTATTCGATACTTAAGTGGGCCTTTCATTTTACTGGCCCATATATTGTTAACTTATTCATTAGGGCCCATGACCGTCACATTTTTACTTGTTAAAGAGGCCCATTGTTGTGAATAAAAAAGAGATAGATACTCTGTATATTTGCAGGTAAGCAAGCAGCGTTACAAGCAAATTTCAAAAATCCAAAAGATAAGCTTAGAGGAGGTGACAAAAAGAAACATCATGTTACATTAAGCTCCCATCAACTGGGGAGTCGAAACAAAAACCTATTTAAGACTTGAGTTTTCTCGCAGGTTACATATTTTCTCTCATGTGTATGCAAACGTCTACAAAGATTGCAACGTTGGAGCTTCCCACAGCTTCACTTTTTTGTCAACTCCTGATGTCGCTAAGATCATGGCCTGTCTCTCCCCTGAACCACAAAACGATCCAATATATTCAGACCACAAATCAACTAACTGAACGAACTAACAAGAAAGAAAACACTCAAGACACATACCAACTGTGATAGCCTTGGGTGCCCAATACATGCATGTAATATCCCCTACAAATACAACCAACGAGTTGTTACATTTTATAAACATTTGAGGTTTTTCTTTATGGTTTTTTAGAGAATTTAGAGAGTCTATCACCTTCGTGGGCTTTTTCAGCTGTATCTAAGACCTTTCCAGTTTCAGCACATAACCACTGCAATGTCGAACCATGACTTGCTGCCAGTATCTTCCCCTCTGGACATAAACTGAGACGATCATAGTGCAACTGATTGCCCCCTGACTCGCAAAGTGGAATTGGGAACACCTTCAAAGTCTTTGGATCCTCATCAAGATGATAGCGCACTTCAACCAAATCACACAGGTTATTTGTTTGGTATATATAAATCATTCATATCTATTATAAACATTAAACAGATCCCCTCATGTTCCCAAGTGATCTCGTTTGCATATTGCAACATTCAGATTGATGCATATATTACAAGACTTCTACTAACCGTTGATGTTCCAGAGTCTTATGGAACCATCTTTTGAAGCGGTGATGATTTTCTCTGAGTTTGGAGAAAAGCATAACCAAGTCACTGCACTCTGGATAGCATAGCATAGCAGAGAATTATAATATGAAACGATTCCACGACAAAAATGAGAACAAGAATTCTTCCTGGATGAATTGAAGCATGCTTTATAGTGCACAATACCTTGTGTCCTTTAAGTTGCATAACTCTTGAAACCTCCTTCACAGAACCATCTTTCTGATACACAATTTCCCACACCTACAAAGCACTTGCTAAGTCATGAGCTACAGTCCGACTCATTGACGATATATGTTTTAATAAAAACACACCTTCACATCTGCAGTAAATGCTGCAGCTGCCAAAAAGCGTCCATTTGGTGATACAGCTGCCATGTGGTTCTTCAACTGATTTGTATCAACATGTCCCAAATTCCTCCCAGTTTTCCCATGCCAAAGTATGATATCAGTCCCTGGTGAAATACCAAGTAATAAACAATGTTAATATCACCAAAGCAGCACACATGCACGACAATGCAGGAATTTATATTGTAAATTTAACTAGTCATAACACTCCAAGGCCGACACTCTGTAGAAATTTATAACCAAATTTCTTTAACTCGAGATACAGCGGACAATTCAGCATAGCTACGAGTGTGACACAAACTAGAATAGTATCTCTGCCATTCCAGTCAAAGAGAGTTTGGGAACAGGCCACTCGAATTAGTTCAATTGTACAATGACTATGAAAAACTCATACCTTCGGAACAAGAAGCAATGACAGCACTTCCGTCAGCAGTACCGTAAGTTGCAGATGCTCCAGATAGGGTAAGGACAGCTCTCTTCTCATGAATTTTATGGTGCTCCCATTTGATCCCAGGTTGAGGAGGCTTTCCTTGCTGATCCTTTTGCTTTTCTTCGCCGTACATGTACATAGATGAACCAGACATCGTATGACAAGCAACAACAATGGACGAGGAATCATCACCAAATGCCACAGCAGTTGGATGCCCTCCAGCAGGAAGATTTATCCTGTGAAATCTGGAGATTGGACCAAAAACAAAGAGAGTTTAATTATGACAATTGGCTTAGAAAGCAACGTTCCATCAATTAAAACAACTTATATATATACGCAGGAATACTTAAAGCTTTTGCTTGAGGCATCATCTAGCTTGAACACCCTGATCACTCCATCACCGCAAACTATCCACAGAAAGAGGAAGAAATGTAATCACGATGTAAAATATTAAAACTTATTCGCGTTGATTGTATGTAAAAAAGAAGAAGCGAGCTAACCTGTCGCCAAGCACTTTCCATCGGAAGAGAAACAAAGTCCAGTAACAGAATCACCGTGGCCTTTTAACGTGTTTAAGTCTAGAGGATGATGCCGTTTATTCTGATTCTGCATTCCACCAGCAATTCAAAACTCGAGACCATGAAAGAAACAAAGCTTTGATGCTTTGTCCGAAAGTCAACTCATCAAAATCCCTAAACTCGGGTTCGCAATTCTCAGCTGCCAAAGCCAATGGAGTAACAAAAAGAATAAACTACCTTGTCGGACGCGTGAGATTTGGGATGAGTCTTCTTGGGTAATGGACGATTCGATTTGGGATTCCGGATCGGATCCTGAGGCTCTGCTTTGGCCATGGATTGCACCTCCGATGTTCGCTTCCGGAAGTAGCTACCGAAGAAGAGCACGGCAATCAACGCACCTAAAATAACAGATGCAATGGCCACTGGAAGGACCGAATCCATTGTTTTAGCTAGAATCAATCGCTCGAGAGGATCAATAGATAGCTACGATGAAAAACTAGCTTCCGAGCCGTTAATGGCGGTGTTCTCGTGTGAAGGAAATGGAGTGATCCAGGTACAAGTGACCGGGCCGGGTCAGGTCGGTAAGAACGAGAGCAGGAGTGACCCATTATTATTTCAAAGCCCATTTTAAAAACAAAATTTATAAAAATAGAACAAAAATGGACGCCCACCGTGGGGCTCGAACCCACGACCACAAGGTTAAGAGCCTTGCGCTCTACCAACTGAGCTAGACGGGCTGTTGCTCGTTTAGTAGATAACAACTGTGAGAGACAAAACTTGCTGCTAGGCAACAAGTTCCGTTGGTATGGATGACTATCAAATATGTATGTATGTATATCACTTAACTGTCATATATAAACTTTTGGATTTACACAATTGGTTAACACTTACACATATATATGTATATGATTAAACAGAAAACATGTGAGCATGAAGATCCAAGAAGTAAAAAAATGGGATTGGGAAGATGATGAGATCAAAATACAGAAAGGCGATCAAGGGCGTCTGGCTCTGGCTCTGTATCTAGCAGCAGCGTAGTGGTCGATGAAGGCGAGGGCATTGCTTGTGGTTTCCTCCACATTCTTCACCTTCCCTTTAATCGTAGCCTTGAGTTTACTCATCCTACGTCCAGGGAACTGACTCACGCAAGTCTCGGCATCTGTCAGAGCTGTGCTTGTCCACGTTTGCAGGTTGTTTATATGCAAGTATAGATCTCCTAAGCTATTTTCTCTTGATCTTTTTCTAACTCTGTCCAGCTCCGTCAAGGATAGACTCAGCTGGTTCACACTGTCTCTAATTTGTGTCAAGCAGTCGTGAACCAACGCGTAGTACCGGGGCCTCAGCGTCGTCTCCAGGTTCTTTACCTCCTTTAATAAGAATGCCTTTGTGTACTTTGCTCTGAATAGGCTAACTTTGAGTGCGATTCGGGTCAGGTCCTGTGGATATTGTACTGCCCCTGAACGCACGTAACGAGACATCGACCGAACGCAAAGGTTCTGGTACAAGGTGGTCTTGCACCATGACTCGACGTAGGCTTTCGTGTCGTAGTCTTTTGATGACGTGGCAGTTGGCCAACTAGAGAAGATGATGAGAGAGAGCTGGGTGAGTAATACGAAGATGACAAGACGTCTGCTGTTAGCCGCCATGGCGAGTCAAGAAATGAACTGAGAGATGATCAGTTTGGTCTATGTATACGTACGTAGGAGCTTAGCTATTTGGGTCGATGGTATAATAGTTTCATGTCTGTGTATATATACTAGGAGGGATTAGTTTTGCATGGCACGTGAATAGATTAGAATGAGCTGGAGTTAAGATCACTTGACTTGGGATTTATTTAGCTAGAGTTTGAAGGAAGCTCATAAGAAGGGCGGTAAGCAAGTACTACTTCTACTAATATAATTATTCGTGCATTCGTATATAATCAAGCTTGAACGTGATTAAATATCTCTTGTAACACAAACCATTCGACAGTATTATTATTATTATATATGGAAGAAGATCTACGTTAAGAAACATAATCTTTATATATTTATGTAATATGGTTAGAGAGACACGTACGGCCGAGTAATGTTGACCCAAAGGTTGCGGCGGAGAAGAAGAAAAGGGACAAGGCTCGGCTCGTGGCCAACAAGATCCTTTTTTAAAGCTCCTCTTTATTTCCTTTACTCCTTCGACTCTCTTTCTTATTAAGCAAAAAGCTGCACACACTTTTATTCTCTCCCTCCGACCACAACATTTACACTTGATGCGTATGTCTCTTCTCGATTTTCGTACATCGTCCGAGAAGACAGTGCATAAAATTTGGAATGGGCTAAGAAAAAAAGAGTTTAGAATGGGCTGAGGCCCATTTTACGTAGAATTTGGAATGGGCTGAGTTGACAAGTAAGACCGGTTCAATAACCGGTCCGGTTAAGATATGTTGGTATAGGGAGCAATTAGCCGTTCGTCCTCCGACTTTCGGACGGAGAGACACAGAGACTAACGACGAAGATGGAAAATCGCCATCTCCCTTCCAAATTCTCCTCCATGGCTCAGAATCAACTTATTGATTCCCTCACATCCCACATCTCTCTCTACCACTCCCACTCTTCTGCTTCTTCTTCTTCCTCCTCCGTGCCTAATCCTAGGTCGGCGATCCTCCGATGGTTCTCTTCTCTCAGCGTCCACCAGCGCCTCTCTCACCTTACCTTCGTTGATCCCAAGTTCGTCCAACTCCTTATCCAGATGCTCGGTTATATCCGCACTAAAGGCCGTGGCTCTTTCATTATCCTGCCTGACCTCCCTTCATCTGATCTCCCCAGTCTCTGCTTTAAAAAATCTCGTGGCTTAATCTCTAGGGTTGCAGAGTCCAACGAGTCAGAGCGTTGCATTTTCGACTCTACTCGACTCTTTGCTTCAAGAGAAGGTGAAAATTGTTCTTGCTCCGTCAATTACCTCGACTCGATCGTCATGGCCGAAGAATTTCTTAAGAACGTGGATCGTTTCGTGGAGACTATGGATGTTTTATCGAATGGGGCATTTTTGAGAGGGGAAGAGTGTAATTTAGGATCGAATTGGGTAGAACTGGAGTGGCTCAAAGCCAAAGGCTATTATAGCATGGAAGCCTTCATCGCAAATAGGCTAGAGGTAAGCTTGAGATTAGCTTGGTTGAACACCAATAGTGGGAAGAAAAGAGGAATGAAGTTGAAAGAGAAACTAAGTGCTGCTGCTGCTGCTGCAAATGCATATTGGAGGAAGAAGGCCTCTGTTGATTGGTGGGAGAATTTGAATGGTGCAACACACAATAAAATCTGGACATGTTTGCTGGGGAAGTCGGCAAAATCTGTGGTATGTGTATTAGGTTCTCAAAACTAACCGTGCGACCTGCAACTAATAATGACTACTACAAAGGATTTAGAAAAAATATGGGTATCCTTTACTGGCTTAGTGCTTTTACTCGCTTAGTGCTACCAATACATAGCAATTTTGATCTAACAAAATGATTGAGTACTAGTATTATCTAGCAATATCTTGGGCTATGGACTAGTAATGGCCTTTTATCTGAAATTGTGGACACTTAGTTCTTGTGTTTCCCTATATAGTTTGTGTATACGATACTAAGGAAGTTTATTGAAAGTGTCATTTAGATAGATTTAAAAATTTCTATAAGATTTGAAATTCTCTGTATCATTCTCTGATTTTAAAATCACACAAAGTGCATTTTGCAAATCAAGTCAAGTATTTGTATTTAGATGGAAGTTCACTTTTAAATCCATTGAAATCGATTATAAAAACATATTTTTAATCAAATCCTTATTGAGTAAAGAATTTTTATTTAGTATTGCTAAATGATGGAGCCAATATCTTGATTTTGATAAGAATATTAAAATCAATGCTTGAATAGCACAATTCCTTCTAGTTTAAGGCTAATTTTTTTTTTTTCGTGAACTTGCATTCTTGAAGTCTCTGTCATCTTGATGTGAACTCTGCTACTATGTTCCGTTACATGCTATACAAGTGTGTCTATGTCTTTTGATTTTGTCTAAATTTCTGTTGTCAGATATATGAGATTCTTAGAGAAGCAAATCAAGCACCGCAGGGGGAAATGTGGCTTTATAATTTTCGTGGGCGCATTGCAAGTGCAAGGGAAGGGCGTACAGAAACTCCTACAGTTTCATTCTGTGAAATGATTTTGGAACCAAACTCTGTATTAAGGAAACCAGATACCTTGGCCAGAAATTTAAGTGGCTTATACATGCTTCAAGAATTTGCTTCACTGGTTATTTTATGCCAAAATGGATTAGTTCCTGTACAAAGTTTATTTTTCAGCTCATTGAGTTCTCTCACAACCTTAATTGATTGCATATTAAGAAAAGTACGGGGTCTTCTTATGGTAATCTCTACTGATTCTGTTAAATTTGAGCTTCTTGAAGACAGTACTCACACATCTTCTCCAAGTTCATCATCCAAGCAGAAGCTTGGTTCGATCAGCCGAAAACACAAAGGAAAGACAGGGAACATGAAAAAGTCAACCCTTGAGACTAAATCTGATAAAAACGTTAAGTTTTCCGCCAAAAGCTTAAAGGTACATAGTTTCTATTCGTTCACAGATCATTTCTTCTCATAAATATTTGTGTGGCAACTTGAATCTGATATTTGAAGTTATCGCCAGATAGATGATGCTAAGCTGGCAATTAACAAAAGCAAAGAAGCGTTAGAATGCAAGATAGTTCCGACAACATCCATAATGATCAATTGTTCTGAGGCCTCTGCAGAAAATATGGTGAATAATTTTTTTTCCTCGTATTTTGGCTGAATAGAAAGACTATGATGAAACTGATAATTATTTATCAGGAAGTTGCCCCAGAGTTGGTTGCCAGGAAAGGAAGAACCAAAAAGAAAAAGAAAGAAAAGAAGAAAAGTAAGAAGTGTACAAGTTTGGGAGATACCGGGGAAGTGAATAAGTCTGTAGTAAATAGTTCAGCCCTTGAAATAGGTCCCGAATCTGATTCAATTCTTACTTCTGCCAATCAGCTTCCTCTGGAAAATATAGATGCTCAGAGTATTGAAGAGCATAGTTTGGATAGCTGTGTGAGGAATGGCTCAGGTATAGGTGCATCTGTGAATGGTTCAGTTAAATGCGGATATTCTGGAGAAGAAGAATTGCACAACAAAGCAGAAACAGATTTAGTTTCATCCGTTGTTGTATCTGCAGATCCTGCTGGTGGTCCAAGTTGTGACAACTCTCAAAAATCTTGCTGTCTACGTGAAGGGAAAGACACATTGACAATGTCTAATGGACGATCAAGAACTTTGGAGGAAAGGGAATCCCAAAGGATTTCCCATCAGAGAAGAGAAGCTGGTTACGGTGTTGCTACTAACAGTTCAGAATTTGTTTCTTATGAGTGGCCTGCCGTAGCTCCGATGTACTTTTCACATGTCAATTCCCACCTTCCAACTGCCACTGATAGACTGCATCTTGATGTTGGTCACAATTTGCATGCGTATATACGTCAACCTTTTGTGTCCACTGTGCACCATGCTCGAAATCCTTCCATTGAAGGTACCCACAAACAAGTTCTTTCTCGACCCATGCCCATGAGTCCAGATTGGCCTCCCATGGTTCATAGCAATTGCGGCTTGACAACAGCATTCACTTGCAATTATGATTCTGGAATTCTGATGGACATGCCTGAACAGAAAAATAAACCCGAGCTAGGGAATGAATGTGAGAATAACTGGATGTTAGAGGAAGATTTTGAGATGCACACTGTTTCTGGAGTAGACTATAATCAGTATTTCGGTGGTGGAGTGATGTATTGGAATCCTTCTGATCATTTAGGGACTGGCTTTTCTCGCCCTCCCTCCCTTAGTTCTGATGATAGCTCTTGGGCTTGGCATGAAGCTGAAATGAAGAGGTCTGTTGATGACATGGTTGCATTTTCATCTTCCTACAGCACAAATGGACTAGCTTCTCCAACTGCTGCTTCGTTCTGTTCCCCTTTTGACCCCTTAGGCCCTGCAAATCAGCCTCTTGGTTATGTTGTGCCAGGTAATGAATTATCTACCAAAGTACTGCAAGCTCTCCCAACAACCAGTGAAGCTGCAGGTGAAGAGGAAGTCTCCGGAAGTTTGGCTAGTTTATCAGGGGATGTAGAAGGAAATTCAGGCGACTCATTTCCTTATCCGATTTTGCGGCCTATCATCATCCCAAATATGTCAAAATCTGAATACAAGCGTAGTTATGATACTCAAAGCCCAAATGTTCCACCTACAAGGCGTGAGCATCCTCGTATAAAGCGGCCACCATCACCTGTGGTACTATGTGTTCCACGTGCTCCTCGTCCACCACCTCCTTCCCCTGTGAGCAACTCCAGAGCACGGCGAGGCTTTCCAACTGTGAGGTCTGGAAGTTCAAGCCCTAGACATTGGGGTATGAGAGGTTGGTTTCATGATGGTGTAAACTGGGAAGAACCTTGTGGAGCGGAGGTTGTTTTGCCCTGGAGAAACAAAAGCCTTGCAGTCAGACCTATCATTCAGCCTCTGCCCGGGGCCCTCTTGCAAGATCATTTAATAGCGATGTCGCAACTAGGTCGAGAGCATGAGCACGTAAGCAAAATCTTTGACGTCTATGTATAGCTAAAACCTTTTGTAAGTTGCGTTCATTGTCTATAATACTACTTTACAGCCTGATGTGGCCTTACCTCTGCAACCACCCGAGTTATTGAACTGTCCAACGCAAGGGGAATCTCTTTCATTGATCCACGGTCTTCTTAATGATGACATAGATTCTTTCTGCAAGCAGGTAATCACAATTTTTTGCATATGCTGCAGTAACTGTCTTTACTTGAAAAAGTGGTCAACATGAGGGTTTTGTGAAGTTTGTATTTATATATTCGAGGATGGTACTTACCCTAATCCTTTGAATTATATACTGCTCGTAAAGGTTGCTGCGGAGAATATGTCCCGCAAACCTTATATCAACTGGGCAATCAAGCGGGTTACCCGATCTCTCCAAGTACTGTGGCCCAGGTCTAGGACGAACATATTTGGTTCATCTGCAACTGGTTTGTCCCTCCCTTCTAGTGATGTGGACCTTGTGGTTTGTCTTCCTCCCGTGAGAAATTTGGTGAGCAAACCCATATACATTCCTTTTAATCATTTTAAAGTGCAAAATCTGATACGTTATACCCATCACAGGAACCTATCAAAGAGGCGGGAATTTTGGAGGGTCGCAATGGTATAAAGGAGACTTGCCTTCAGGTATGCTTAGCGTGGAAGTCATGTTGCAACTATTGAACGTCTTTGGGCTTGGTAGATTCTTGTTCTTAAAAAAATTTCTTTCCCTAATCTTGAGATGTGTTGCAGTAAACAATCAAAATTATATCAGCAACTTTTACATTTGCTTTGTTTTGGTAATCTTATATGTGCTTATGTGTTTTAGCGTTATGCGCTACGGTACTAGTCTTAACAATTCTCATATATGGTCCTATCTTTCTTTATATGCTAGCTACTTATGTCGTGTTGCATTTAGAGGTACCAAACTTGCGTTAGTATTGTGGAATCACGCATGAGCCTGCACTCTAATCTATCTATTTAATGTTGTTAACCTGTTTGTTATATAAGAGTTCATATATCGACAGTTCACTACTTGCAATATCAATTGAATCATCTCTCCAATCATGTTTTGTTATTCAGCATGCAGCCAGGTATCTCGCCAATCAAGAGTGGGTAAAAACTGACTCTCTGAAGACAGTTGAAAATACAGCTGTAATGCCTCATTTTTCAGTGTTCTCACAATCGGTAATTACTTATCATGCTTTCTCTAATATGGTCTGTATATGCTTGTGCAGATACCAATTATCATGCTTGTTGTGGAAGTCCCTTGTGATCTGGTATGCGGTATACAATCGCAAAAAGATGGCCCAGACTGTATCACCGTTGACCAGGAAAGAAATGGCAATACTGAAATGGTTGGATTTGAAGACTCGGCATCAGCAATTTCCGTGTCAACAAACCTTGGAAACTTGGCTAATGCAAAATCTATCCGTCTTGACATCAGTTTTAAAACTCCATCCCATACGGGTCTTCAAACCACACAGCTGGTATTTATTATTCTGTTTCTCATAGCCTGATTTTCTTGCATTGTACTCCATGTATATGTATCTCTGTAACCCGTTTCCTTCTATTGGTTCATGTTCTCTAAGACATTCTTTTCCACAGGTCAAAGATCTGACTGAGCAATTTCCAGCTGCTACACCACTTGCTTTGGTGTTAAAGCAGTTTTTGGCTGATCGTACCCTGGATCAATCATACTCTGGTGGATTAAGCTCTTACTGCCTGGTGAGGCGCTTTTATTCAAGTTGTATGTTCCGTTCTTTAGGTTTTTAGGTGGTCAGTTCATGTTTATTAAATGCGGATCCTGGTAATCCAAGCTTTTCGAATTTAATGATTACCCATGCAACATATCCAGCCACATATTATTAATCCATCCCCTGAAACATGTAAAAATACCTGCTTGTAAAATTTAGACCATTGTTATTGCAGGTATTACTGATTACACGTTTTCTTCAGCACGAGCATCATCTGGGGCGCTCTATCAACCAAGTTTGTACTTTCATTGTTTTGCCTATTTGTTGGCACAACATCTATCTTTGTTTAGGTTTTCTTGTTATGTTCATGCGATTCTTACTAATTAAAATGAAGTATTTTGCAGAACCTTGGGGGGCTTTTAATGGATTTTCTTTACTTTTTTGGGTGAGTGATAAGGATTTCTGCTTCTTCTTATAGATTTGTTAAATACAGTAACTGATATCTACTGCGAGAGGGTAATATGATGATAATTGGCAAGTGGGCTTGCTTGTTTTGCAGTAATGTGTTTGATCCTCGTCAGATGCGTGTTTCAGTGCAAGGAAGTGGAATCTATAGGAACCGGGAGAGAGGTTACAGGTAAACATTGCAGCTGTCTCCAACTACAAGTGAAAAATATTAACTCCTACACCTATGTTATTCTCACGTATTTGGTTATCTGCTTATAGCATTGATCCAATACACATTGACGATCCTCTTTTCCCAACAAATAATGTTGGGAGAAATTGCTTCCGCATACATCAATGTATTAAGGTAAGTTGGATCTTGTATGCTATCAACGGTACTATCCGAAATACATACGACTAATAAGAAGTTTTATGAGAATGAAGATGATTTATCTTGCAGGCATTTTCAGAAGCATACTCTGTTCTGGAGAACGAGCTCACATGCATTACTAGTTCTAGTGATTCGTGTGGTAAACAGCTACATAATTTGCTCTCCAAAATCATCCCAAGTATTATTTGATCCTAAGAACCGAGATGTGTGTTCTGGAGATGTTGCCCGAGAGAACTATCTTTTAGTATGCAGAGTTGGATAGGTAGATGGCAAGTCTGATTACGCTTTAGAAGCTTCCTAATATCACAACTGATCACATGTTTTTTATCTGTACGAAGTCAAGGTGGAGTTGTTAATACTCGCAAAATATGTGGAAGGTGTAAGGTGCTGATAATGATTATGTTTGCAACTGCCGTGGTGATTGTGATTCAAGGCTGGGAAGCTTACCACCAAGAATCCAAATTGATAATGTGAATATAGGCTTCGGCAACTAATTTCAGAGTTGCATCCCATGGTATTTGTAGATACATTTAAATGCTTATTAAAATATTGCACGTAGTTTTGGTTACTTAACTTGCTTGCTTGGTTACTCCAATGGGATCTAGGTGACGAGCCTGCTCGAAGAGAAGGAGCAGAGAGGCATTAATGACTAAATGCTGAGACCAAGGCGTCAAAGAGCACTCAGCCACATTGTTTTGTAGGCATGGACCAGTAGTGAGATCTGAGGTAATGTCCTTTTACGTTTGTTTATTAGTAAAAGGACAAATGAGATCTTTATATTATTAGTAAAAGAAAAAAATGAAATAAAAACGAAATAGATAGGTTAGTGGTGATGAGGATTGATGAATACTTAAGTTGGCATTTTCTCATGATTTTTGGAGTCACTTTTGGTTATCAATAATTAGATTTGTTCATTGAACGTGTGGTAATGGTCAGGGCCAAGTTGACCTCTTAATACCCAATCATTTACACACCACCTTTTAAAAGAAATATTCCTTCTCTCTTTTTTATTTTCTTCTTCTTTTTGTTTTCTTTTAGCATAATAACATTATCAAGACATTATTGCAGAATTTTGCTGGCAAAGCAATTGCTGTTTTGTGTCTCCTCAAGATTGGTGAGACATAATTTTAATTTGTGATAACGAAAGGTTATCTACTTGAGTATACCTACACTGAACCCACTTATCTACAACTATGGAGTGAGTTTGTGGGTGTGGACTCTGGTTACAAATTTAGTCAAACATATGTATATATATATATATATATATATATATATTCTCTAATTTTCTCATGCACATCGATCGAATAACAATCAGACTTTGATTTTTAAAAAAGGAAGTATCTACATATTTGAATTATATATGATGGAATTAATTAATATGTATGTGTGCTTTATAATGCAGTTGCTGTTGAAAATATATTATCATTTTGGATTGGAAG
This sequence comes from Lepidium aucheri, assembly GCA_900406435.1. Classification (NCBI taxonomy): domain Eukaryota; kingdom Viridiplantae; phylum Streptophyta; class Magnoliopsida; order Brassicales; family Brassicaceae; genus Lepidium; species Lepidium aucheri. The sequence goes on along the minus strand of OVBA01001656.1, from coordinate 15,135 downwards.
GAGGAAGCTGTTGCTGCATTTGCTGATATAATGCAGCCATCCTGCTGTATGCTTCCATCGTGGTTGGCTGCGACGAGCATGCAAAAAAGGAGGCCATAGGATCTGTAGGGATGAGAGGAGCCTGAAATCGAGATTCATTGGAAGAAGTGGCATCCCAAGATGGAGAAGCCATGGGAACAAATGGGTTTGACATCATGTTGGCATGGATATTAGGAGCAGCAGCAGCAGCTCGGTTCATAGAATTAAACTGGTCGAGAAGACCAAGACCGGGCATCCCGGCCATGCCAATCCCTAAACCCATGGGATTGGACATTAGAGACATTTGTAGTTGTTGTTGTTGTTGTTGTTGCTGCATTGCCATCGGAAGCATCATAGAAGGCATGTTCATTCTACTCATTATGCTCACTTGTGTTTGAAGTTGCTTCAAGTACTCTATCACTTCATCCAACATCGACGCTTTATCCGTCTATATATCCATTCATTTTATACTGAATCAAAACCAATGCTAAGAATATATATCTATATATACACAGTACTTATTAAGTATGCATGTTTACATTATATACTTAGATGCAATGCAGATCGTGTATATATATATATATATGTATATCAAGTTTTGATCATTCTATATCATAAATGAAGGCGTCTATATGAATCGACCAACCGGACCAATTGTATTAAGAAACAAGAGATTGAGCAGAAGTGTGTGGAGTAGAATCATCGTATGAGGTCCATTTCTTTAGATGCATTCACTCCGCTTTGGTCCACCATCCTTTTAATTATCCTCTCTACTATTTTCATACCTATAGCTAGTATTATACTAATTAACTACATGCGTACGTATACGTATAGACTCGTGAGACTCCAATCTAGCTAGCTAGCCACAGTCAATGTTGCATGTATAACAAAGTATATATATACCTTGCTGGAGTTGGGAACCAATTTCTGCAAAGTTTTCATCCTTTGATTGATCTTATCTCTCCTCTTCTGCAAGTCAAGATGATATTAAGAGTCAACGCATGTTTGTTTAAAGAAGAACGAAGTCGAGTACTGAATAGAGTCAATATTCATACACGTTCGGATTGGTTATGAATAGCTGCAGCTCTGCTTCTCTTTGTTGAAACTGATGATTTGCCTTCTCCTTTTTTCTCTTCTTCCTCCTCTATCTATTGTGTTTTTTTATATAATAACAATTTATATGAGACGAATATACATAATTAGGAGAAGAGGAGAGTTCATTAATAAATGTAATAAAAAATGCCTGTGGGCGGCTGTGGCAGACGGAGTCATGATCGTCGAGGGTGTTGTCCGGCGAGCCCATGGATGTTGAAGTAAAAGCAACGTCGTAAGTATCCATGGTCAGGCGCTGGCTACCGCTCCCGCTCCACTCAGGGGCCACTCTGGCTCGTTTACCACTGGCCATGGGACGACGACCATCACTACACGACCCTACTCGGGTGGAGCCAACGCCACAAGGCTTACTGTGCTGCTCCTGGAGATTGGAGCAAGGCACAAGTGCGTCTATAGCCATGGCAGCCCTTGATGTGCGGTGGTGGACCCATGGGGCTAGCTCATCCATTGGCTTAGGGTTAGGAAGGCGAGTAGCTTGGTCCACTATCGACTCCAACGTTCCACCGGCACCTGTCGAGTACTTTGTGGACGGAGCCGTCACTCGCGGTGGTCCTAAGCCGTGCAAGCCCAGTTGTCCGTTCTCCCATGTCAGCTCGGCTACCTCGTAGTCTAGCCTGCTTAAACAGACAAACCAAAGTATTACTTATTATATTCTTATATATATAAAGAAAAAGAAGAAGCAAAGTACATACATATGGAGGTCTGCTGCAGTTGTAGAACGGACGGTGGTGGTGGCTGCCGCTGGATTATCATCGATCTGACAGATTGGAACACACTGGCTCATCCCAAAGCTCTCTATGTGGTTTCAAACTAGAAAAGATAATTGTGTTATTGAATGAGATCTTCTTCTCTTTCTTAAAAAGAACTTTCTGTGTGAACTTTTGTAGTAATCACGTAATGGACAAGTGGGGACATCATACTTGAATCAATCGTTAACCATATGTTTTTTTAATATATATATGTCCCTTCTTTTAATGGTCCCAACTCCTAGTACAAAGGCCCATTAATTAAGATACGAAGCCCAATTATTGGAAATAAAAGTGAAACGCAAAGTAAGCTTATGTTTGGTTACAAAGACATTTTAGAGGCTCCTCATGAGAAGACCCTCGAAGGTGATTCCAGGCCCAAAAGCTAAGCCCAATCCCCACTCTTCTTTATCTCTGCCTTTCTTCTCAAGCTCATCTCTTACTTTGTCCATTATATAGAAGATGGTGTTGCTGCTTACGTTCCCATAATCCATCAACGCCTGTCTACTACATTCCAGCTTTTCCGGATTAAGCTTCAGCTTCATCTCTAGCCCACTCAGGATGGCGGGTCCACCCGGATGAACTGCCCAGAAGAGGTCATTCAACTCCAACGAACCCGAGCCAGAACCAGCCTCTGCCACCAGCTTCTTGCAGAACGCCTCGACGTTGTCTTCGATTTTCTGAGGGAGGTCTCTTCCTAGCTTGAAGCTTATGCCCTCTTCTGAAAGACGCCCATCGATCACCCCTTGCGTTCCGGGCAGGAACTGCTGCAGAGCACAGTGAAGCTCCATGAAGGGAGATTCAGATTCTGTAGGGTCTGCTCCGATGATCAGGGCAGCTGCTCCGTCTCCAAAGAGTGCAGCCCCGACTAAGTCATAAGGACGAGCTTTGTTGGGAGGACGGAACCCCAGAACCGTAGTCTCAGAGGTGGTGAGCAGCACTCGGCTCCCTGGGTTGTTCTCAGCAATGTCTTTGGCCACACGTAGCCCACTCATACCTCCGTAGCATCCTAGAAAATACAGCATCACTCTCTGGACCTCATTACTAAGGCCTAGCTGTGCCGAGAGGTAGAGGTCACCTCCGGGCAAACGGAACTCACTGGAGGAAACGTAGACAAGATGAGTGATATCTTCCGCTGCTCTTCCCCATTCCTCGATGCAAGCCAAGCTCGCTTCATATGCCATCTGCACAACTGCCTCATTTGCAATCTCAAGTTTCTGTTTGATGGTTGGGGAACCCTCGGTTGCTAGCTCAGGGTATTTGTGAAATGTCTCACGGGACATGACCGTGTAGCGTGTTTTCACAGTTGTGGTTCTACCTAACATCACCAAGATAGACATGCATGCTTATCTTTTCACAAATTGAGAGATAATTTCTAAAAGAAAGTAGAGGGAAGGGAACCGATGAGATTACACAAGTGTTGCAGCTTGTTTTTGATAGAAAGGTCATCGCATTTGATTTCGCGGAGATACTCATCCACAAGATTCTCTTGGGAAACAACATTGCTCGGGAAGGCCTTACCAAGAGCGAGCAGTGTTGCCTTCCCCTGTTTCGCAACACGCCTTGTGCTTGTGCCTACTTCCTTTTGCTCAACCCTTGTGGAGGCCGACATTTTTATCAGGTTCATAATAAATCAAGACACAAAAGGATTATTGGTGTTGGCCTTTTATCTTATGAAAGATGAGGAAGAACATGTGGATGGTGTGTTTGTAACAAACATAGACAAAATCCCTTAATAAACTAAAGATAACACTTTGAATGATCCTGCATATTCCTTTTTGATGTAGCACATATTTCTTATATCGTTTAGTTAAGTCATAAGTTTTCATTTGTTTAGGATTTACAAGTTTGTTTAGAATTTCAGTAGTTTACTAAACAAGAATTAAAACTAAAAACAGAGAGTGTTGTGGTGATACAAATCATTCTTTCCAGGAAAAAGGAGCACGATCAACAATTAAGTAGTCTCCTCTAATGTCCTTGGCCACTCTGATTTCACCGTCCATATACACAGTCTCAAACCTGTGGAACCAAAGCCCAAATCTCTGTAATTATTATTATTATCCATAGAAGAAGCTTGAGAGCAGAACTCACCAGCCCTTCCCAAATGGTGGCAGTGGAATCTCCCAGTTCCTTCCTCTCAACACAGCACTATTGAATCTGATATCAAAACGGAAGCCATTAGCTCACTCAGCAATTCTGTCTCTATGTACCAAAGTGTTTGTGAATCTTTTTTTTTGGAACCTGAAATTGACTCTCTGCGTGGAAGCGATGTCGATATCAGAGCGTACGAAGAAAACCCCATCTGGAGGGAAAGTGATGACATTATTGAGGATCCGTTTGTTTACATTGATCACCTGCAAAACATCTCCGGCTTGAGTCCCAAAAAGCCCCGCCTTTTCTATGATGAATAGCTGTTCCTTCTCCGTCGTCCACAGCAATCTCCACGTGGCTGACAGCGATTCGCCTGTGGTGATGGAGCTGCTCCCGATAACCGCCAAGGATTCTATGGCACTGATGATTGCCTCTCGCTTTTTGGTGTCTTTCTGGGTTCTCAGACCTCGGTCCTGGTCGGAGATGAGCTCCAGCAGGTTCCGTTTGGCTCGCTTTGCTGGATTGGCGAAGATCGAACAGCATATTCGGAAAGAGGAGGAGACGCCACGACGAATGCGGCAGGGTCCGAGTGGAGGAGGACATGGCGCGAACGCGAGCACCACCGCCATACTCTGTTGATCAAGCTTCCATGGTTGAGGTTGGTTCAAGAGTAAGAGAGATTTTGGGTTTTTGTTTGATTGGGCTCAAAAGAGAGAAAACCTGAAGCCCAAGCCCAATAAGTCACTCGTGCGTGCATTCTTGTCACGTGTCAACGATAAAACCTCAGAAGCGCCTTCGTCTTGCTCCTCCTCAACTTCCTTCTTCTTCTACAATCGATTTGCAAAGAGTTAATAAGTATCCTTCTTTTATCTTGGCCCCCAAGGATTAGATTAATCCACCAATTTTGCTGTATACACAAATATCAGAAATGATGAACCTCCTGAGGAGATCAGTGATTGGCATCGGAAGCCCATCAATATCAAAACTGGCTTCGACCCTCCCGTCTTCCTCCGCTTCACAACCTTCTTTTGGGATCCGAAAATCGGTTTGTCTTTTTTATTTTTTTGGTCTCCTTAGAGCTCTTCCAGAAACTGGCATGTTGATTTTGCATTATTAGGATTTTCGTATTCCATCTCCAAATCTCGGGAATGGATGTACATGTACTCGTGCATTGGTATTCGATATCGTTACAAGAATGGCTACTCTCTTTAATGATATTCATTGGTCTACTACATAGTCGTGTCTTGTTTGGATTGTGAAAACAAAAAAAAAGTAAATGAAAAAGGGTACTGGACTTGCTCCTGACGATAACATGAAATTGTTTCTGTTGCTCTTGCTATGGTCTTCTTCCCTTTATTTGTTAAACATATTGTTGTCTCTCTTGTCATGCAGTTAATAAGCGCTATGCACAGAGGAGCATCAAGGCAGCCCATCACTGATTCGGGTCTTTTGGTTTTGGTAAGGCAAAACGTATCTTTGCTGCTTAGACCCTTTTATGCATCGATTTCAGTTTAATAGCTATCATCGTTTTTCTTATGCAGGACTCAACTCGAGCTACTGGTCAGGAAGAAAATATTGTGTACTAAAACTCTGAATCTTAGGGTTGTGTAGCTGTTGTTTGACAATGATTGTTTGCAGGACTATCGTCTGGCTTCTGGATTCCTCAAGCAAGTATATGTACGGATGCTCATCCAAAAAACATCAAGTCATCTTACTTTACTAGATCTTTTGCATCAAGAACTTCTAAAGAACCTGAGAAACAACAGAATAAGGTGTGTTAATTAGAATTTGCTTTTGATCTCCAACTTTTGTGTGTTCTTCGTATAAGTCTCTACTAAATGTCTACGTTCTATGTTGGCCATTTATCACAACGCAAGGCGTCACATGTGGCAGGAAACTTCTGTCATCTAAATTATCTAACTCGGATATGAATGGCAAATCAATAGGTTTTCCTCGCAGTTTGTTAAACATTAATGCCTGCTTTGCCAATTCTTGGATATATGTTTTACAGGCTAAGAAAGAGGTGACGACTGTGGAGGATCCTTTTGATTCTCCTACATACCACATCCCGGAGAAGCCGGTAACCTTTACAGAAGGTGCTTCCTACAGTCTTATTATTCTGGCTGGGCTTGGGGTCGCCGGAGCTGCTGGATACGCTGTGTTTAAAGAGCTCATATTTCAACCAAAAGAGTGAGACTTTCAGAACTCTAGTTTGAATATTTGCTCGGGCACTTGGATTTGGGGTAAATTTGAAGACACCATTCTGTGTTTTAGGTACAAAATCTTTGACAAAGCCTTGAAGAGAATTCAAGATGACAGTCAGGTAATAAGAAACTAACTCTGTAGATTGATCATAGGGGTGGGGTGGGGTGTTGTGTTAAATCAAAGCATTTGTGATTTAAAATGCAACAATACTGAGATTGGCTACTTAACCAGGTGAGGGTTAGGATTGGATCCCCCATCAAAGGCTACGGACAAGAAACCAGAAACCGAGCTGCCCGTCAACGTATACCCAACAGAGTATTTACAGATGAAGACGGAATAGAGCATGTTGAGGTAATTCCGTTGTAAAGACCTCCTGTGCTCTTCTTGCTGTAGGAGTTGAGGAAGCAAAATGGAGTATTGCAGGTTTAACATAATCAAAATTTGAATAATCTTCAGGTGAACTTTTACATCCGTGGGCCTCATGGAGCGGGGAAAGTGTACGCGGAGATGTTCAAAGACAAGGCAGAGAAGGAATGGAAATACACATACCTTATCGTAGAGATTTTAAAACCTTCGCCAGCCAAATTGATGTTGGAGTCCTATTTGCCTGCCTAAGCACTTCTTCTTTTTCTAGTTCAGTTGATACGAAAAAACATTCATAAACGGCTGGATTGTTTTAGTTGGGTGTTAATTACACATGAGCTGTAGGAAATAACATCTGTTGTTTACTGAAGTTGCTAATTGAAAAGCAATCTACATAGACAAATGAAATGCTCAATGATTGTTGGAAATTGGAAAACAAAATGTCTCGTCGGGCTAGTTAGCGTTCCGAACCATATACTCAAGTCTCGTGGTTTAGTATTCATGAACAAACTCGAGGAGAATGCATACATATTATCATGAAGCAACAATCCTAACATCAAGTATACATTAGTAGCATGGTAATCAAACGGTGTTGATAGTATCTGTAAGACAACGGAGAATGCAGCCATGACCAGCTCTCTCGGTCAGTTTCTCGTGAATCTTCAAGCACTGATCGCATGTGGGTCTGTCCCCAGTAGAAAGGCCTCTGTACAAGTACCTGTTCCACACCATAAAGAAATCAAAGCAGGTAACATTTTCTCCAAACCTACCTATCTATCTTCCATGCGATCTAGACAAAACGAAAAGACCTATACTTTTCAAGATGTCCAGGTAAAGGACTTACTTCATGAGAATGTCGTAATACTCGGCATCGAGAGCGTTCAGCATTCCATCAATATCCTTTATCGCCATTATAGCTCTGTGAACAACTATCCAATTCGCCGACTGCGATCAATTATCATAAACCACATCATTATTTTGGTTTTTTTTTTTTGACTCAGGAACAAAATTACAAGAGAAATATTAATGAGGCAGAGGAAACAGAGACCTTGCAGCGTTCATCGCGAGTTTTCGGAGGCGAACCTTCAAGAGCCGTTTTTAAAGCTTCGACATGTTTGTACCTGCACAAACACTAATGGTTATCTGAGAAAGAATTAAGAGAAAAAAAGAATTGACCCATATGTATGATTAATACTGTTTGAGTAAGCTTTCAATCTTTCGCGATTTGGTTTCGATCCTGGCGATGATTGCCTCTGCATTATCAGCCTCAACAAATTCCGCCATTAAATCTCTCTGATCTAGATATTTATTCCCCTGGGAAACGAAAGATGATGTGAAAATTATTAAAAATTCAATCACAAGCGAAGATCGACACAAGAGCTAAGAATGCGAAAAGCAAACTATTATTGATTTAAAGAGGAAAATATAGAAGAATCTTACTTTGGAGAAATCAATTAATAATTGGAGGAGGAGGAAAATGATGGACTTTCAGAGCAAAGAAGAAGAAGAAGCAAACGGCTCTGTGATCTGACGATGGAGAAATCGTCGCTTTCGACGCTCAAGTCTACAGGATTACTCTTTTATTCTTATCAGCTTTTTTTTTTTTTTTTTTTTTTTTTTTTTTGTTTTTTTTTTTTTTTTTTTTTTTTTTTGTAAAGTGAATTTCAGCTGTAAACAATTGGACTCAGAAAAGGAAGAATCTTTCTGCAGAAGCCATTTTCTTTCATTTTTAAGGCTGTAGCTGAAATGCAGCAGCAGCATGCCTTTTATTGAAATTTTCATTTACAATAAACATCAATCATATTTGTAATTCAGTCCGCACACTGACCTGAATATGTTACTCACGCAATCCGGTAACTCACTATCTACTTCACTAATGGTTGCATCGTTTAAGCAACACAACTATAATGTAAAGTTACCCAGAGTCGCTTTCACTATCAGGTGCCCTCTGATATATTAACGTGCTTGTATTTGCGTGGTACTGCCCATACAAGGCATAAACGGCAGTTGCAAGCACACTGACAACAACAAACCTGATCCATGCTTCATAATGCAACTGCAAAGTAGTGAAAAGATCAAAGTTAGATCATACGGTATGTGGGATTAGTACAGAGTTAGCTCTTATCGTGTACCTGAGCAAATAAGAAGATGTTAAAAAAAATGCAAACGCATGGCACAATGGGTACACCAGGACAGCGAAATCCAGAACCCGGAGACTGAGCATAAGCCTGGAAACATAAAGCTGAGAGGGTTAGCATAAAGCTTAGGTGGTTTCTATTATATGCCATATCACTAAAGATTTAGTATTTAGCGTTCCAACATTACTTAAATTCAGGCATCTAATTATTGAATGGTGCAATAAAGGAGAGTGTTGGATTGTGCTTAGGGGCACTTACTTGGCGAAAATGAAGAACTGCTGAAGCAACAACTGCCACACCAATGGAGAGGAGAGGAAATATAACTGAAGCACTGAAACGGTAAAATACTCCAGCACCAAAACCACTGCATGCAATTATAACAAGGCAAATGACACCTTCTTGCCAACTTGATGTCCATCCATTGGACGACTCTCTACCTTTTTTATCATTCAATCTCAAAGCCACAACACAAGCCGCGACAACTGAATACCCAGTCTGAATCGATGGAACACCGAAAATAATGTTAAAAGTATAAGTGTCGATTAGAAAACCAAAAGGAAATATGGAAGTTAAGACCTTAACGTACCAATGTACCAACGGACAGAATATGGGAAAGACTATGTACATTAAATATGCCAGCTAAAATCGCAGCTACAATGCCGCACCATATTTGAGAATGAAGGGGTGTATGAAGAGTTGGGTGTATTCTGGAAAAAATTGAAGGCAATAGACCATCTCTTCCAAGTCCCAGATATAACCTGGACTGTTTATGGGAAGCATCATATGACCACTCAGATACCTTGGTTTGCATGAGCAGCAAGTGACAAAATCAAAGAAATTACAAAAGAAATAATCACCTGAACATAAAGACCAACAAGCAGAGTAGTTGTGAGTCCAGCAACAGCACCGATACTGATTAAGACTGAGACAAACTTCATACCCTTTGATGTAAATGCTTCAGCTAAAGGAGCATCTTCGCTGAGGAGACTGAAAGGGACCATCCCGGTGAGCACTAAACATACGCCAATATACAGAGAGATACAAACCAGAAGGCTCCCCATAATTCCAATTGGCAGATCACGCTGCGCAGGACTTAGTCAGCTATAAGAAATTGTGAAGATAGTGAATAGATTCAGCAGAAAAAGATGGGCAGACCTGAGGGTTCTTTGATTCTTCAGCAGAATTAGCAACTGCGTCAAATCCAACATATGAAAAGAACACTACGGTAGCTCCAGTCAGTATTGCTTTAAAACCATTTGGCGCAAAAGGAGACCAGTTAGCTACATCAATTTCAAAAGCACCAGCACAAATCACAACGAGAACAATGACGACCTACAGAAGAAGCAATATCGTTAAGAAGAGTTTGCGTGATCTTAGGTAAAATAAAGTTAAGGAAAGAAGCACACTTTGGTAGCAGTCATCACAGAATTGACAGTGGAAGATTCTCGCACACCTTGGCATAGAACAAGGGTCAAGAGAGCAAGCAAAATGGGAGCAAAAACATTTAAAGAGAAAAAACCTCCTAAGAGCTCTTTGCCGCTTCCCATCCAGAGAGGAATAGAGCCCCTGAGAGCTGGAAAAAGCTCAAGAAGAGCAACTGCATAGCTTGCCAAACTACGAGAGATACTAGCGGCACCAATATGATAATCAAGCATGAGTTGCACGAAAACAAGGAAAGCTGTGATCTCATTGAAAGCTGAATAGGAGTACATGTAAGCTCCACCAACAACAGCAGGGAAACGAGATGCAAGTTCAGCATAACAGAGAGCGTTCAACACACACGATGCTCCAGCTAGCAAGAAGCTGATCGTTACACCTACACCAACAATGATAATTAGCAACTTGTTGTAAGTAGACAATTATGAAGGAATCGAAAGAAAGATGTTTAAAAACGTTTCTGAGACAGACCAGGTCCAGCATCTCGAGCGACGGTTCCGGTAACGACGAAGACACCGGCGCCGATGGAAGCACCGACGCCCAGCAGAATGAGGTCGAAAAGGCCAAGGCGACGAACCAAAGAGTCGCCGGAGGTGGAGTGAACGGCAGTCTGGGATGAATGAGGAGCAAATGATTTGAATCGACGAGCTGAAGAACATAAATAAGAGAACCATGTAGCGGAGGAGAGGCGTTGGTTGGTGAAACCTTCGTAGCCTTCCATGGAGATAGTTAAAGATGAGATAAACTCATAAAAGAAAGAAAGAAAGAAAGAAGACTTTCAGAGATCGAGATGATGATGATGATGAATCTTCGGCTATCTATCCAACCCGGGAGAATGAGGATCCAGATGTATAATTATCGGGCCAAGACATAGGCCCAACAATTAGGCCCAACAGAAACCAGCTAGCCCAGTAGTCCTCAGGCGATGATCACTAAGTTAGACTCCACGAATAATCAATTATATATAAAAAAACTAAGAAGCAAGCTCCTTCGTGCTGCTTCAAATTGATTCCTTTTGTCTGTTGTTTTTTTGTTTTGTTTTCATTTTAATATATGACGCAACAATTAAATATATAGAAGAAGAAGAATACTGTGTAAAACGTGATATATTCGGCGCTTCCCAGCAACTGCAGCATTGTGCATCATGTAATATTAAATTAAAATCAGATCTAACGCGTATTTATATATGTAAACAACATGAGATCTAAAACAAACATCAGAAGATGCAAAGTGAGTGAGAAAGAATAAGAAAGAAAATGGAAGATGAGCTCAGATGGGATAACGGCTCGGCAGTTCTCGATTGGATTCGCCGGCAACTGCTGGAGGAGGACGAATTGGATATGACAGCTTCTAGCTTCACAGCCGAAGATACATCATCCTCTACGCCACCACGGAGAGGGGCAAATTACAAAGGAGTGAGAAGAAGACCATGGGGGAAATACGCGGCGGAGATAAGAGATCCAACCAAGAACGGAGCAAGAGTATGGTTGGGGACCTACAAGACGCCCGAGGAGGCAGCCCTGGCATATGATCAGGCAGCTTTCAAGATGCGAGGCTCCAAGGCTAAGCTTAACTTTCCTCACCTTATTGGCATTGACCAGACTGAGCCCGTGAAAGTTACTAATGGTAACAAACGCCAGTGTTCGTCGGAGCCCAATTCTCCTGCAGCTAAAAGACGAAACATAATTAACCTTACGGCTACACTTCCTTCCCTCGGATTAAAGCTCTCTGTATTTCAAAAACACTTGCAATGACAACTATGAAATGATCCATCTCTTCAAGTTCTTTTTCCTTTCATTGTCCATATTTTGCTCTTTCTTACCAAACATCCTCTCAATTCTTTCTATATATTGATTACGATTTACCAAACATACTCGATATCCTTATCATCAACTCACTCAGTCTCTCAGATAGCAGAGAACTTCTGCCTCCTGCAACACAATATATTTTCTTCCATAATTCCTACTTCAACCAAATCAGCCGATTGAGAAGTAAACAAAATTCGCGGTTGCAAACTTTAAACGTAATTAATTTCTTATAAACAATCACAGCGTTTTTACATAATTATATTAATTGACATGGAGTTTCCGTAAAAAGTGGTCAGCGCCATGGCCAATCCTGGTTACTGGATAACAAATTTTTCGTATCTTTGTTGTTGAACTTCTGGCTTGAGGGCACACGTCGAACAACTCAAACTGGTCAATTGTTAGATTCACGATTCACTCTGTATAAGCCTATGTTTTTGCTACGCCTTGGAATTATAAAACCATAAGATGAATTAAGCCGTGAACCTTACAGCATTAGCAAGAGTTCGCCAGTTGCATCATATTCATTGCTTTTGAACGAACCCCATCATCAACCATGGTTTTGCATTGCTTCCCCACCAAACGAGGAGACAAGAAATGCAGTCTCCGAGGTGATGATGCTTGTCAACTTGATGGCTGTTCTTCCTTCGCTTATCTAGTAGATTTTTTCACACGGCAGGAATCGGAAAGTTGTCGAGGTTTTTAGATTGTTTCTGGGCAGCTTTGACGGCCACTACTCTTGCAGAATTGGCTGCCCTATTTGCGGCTGCAACTGCTCTGTTAACTCTCTCATCAACCTTGCCTACATCATAAGCCTTCTCGGCTGCTCTTCGTGCCTCCTGCGAATACAAATGTTTTATTTTAATTTTTTCTGTTTCAATACAAGTATAAGTATATATAGTAGTACGCCAGAGACAAACCTGGACTGCATTTAGCACTTTGGAATGGTTGACAGCAACAGAAGATACCGAACAAGAAGTATTTTGTGTGCTTGGAATGTCGAGGATACCATTTTGCCAATGGCCGGACTGTGTCTCTCCATTTCTGAATGTATACATTCCGAGTCCTTGCCGCCTACCTTCATGCCAAGCTCCCTCATATCGGTGACCATTGGCAAAGCCATAAACCCCGAATCCATGCATCTTGTCAGCAAAGTATTCTCCTGCGTAAATGTCCCCGTTCCTAAATAAACAAAACAAGCCAACACTGGAATCAGATATAACCATCTAATATAGGTTGCATAATTGCAACATAGTAGTATAATGATTTACATTGTGAACAAAAAGGGAAACAACCCAGCTGTTATAGAAACTAAGACACACAAATCGAAGTTATCCTCGAAGTTACCTGAAATGGTAATGACCAAGACCATGCTTGACGCCCCACTTGAATTCCCCAACATAGCGACTGCCGTCTTCGCAGGTGTGAACTCCGCAACCGTGACTCTGACCGCTGGACCATTCGCCAGAGAACATGTCTCCAGTGTAGAATCTGTAAACACCATATCCGTGGCGAAGCCCCTGTCTATATTGGCCCCTGTAACGGCTGCCTCTGGCCCAAGTCTCCACACCATAGCCATCGTACTTGCCATCAACCCAGTCACCTTCATACCTTCCGCTCATGGAATAGTAGTAGACGCCTTTGCCTGAGCACTTACCCTTGTGGAACTCTCCTTCGTATACGTCACCGTTGCTGTAGACCTGGACCCAGCACCCGGAGCTTCCCCTCTTGTCCAAATTAGGGCGAGAGCCGATGGACCAGAAGACGGGTAAAGGGGTTGTTGTCCTAGACGGGGAGGGGAAGGAGCGTGTGAGAAACAAGCGGATCGAAGGGAGGCGAGGGAGGGCGAGATTGAGAGAGATGAGAAGCGCGGCGGAGAAACCAAAGGCGGAGAGGAAATCAACAAAGAAGGAGCGACTAGGATGGGAGAGGAGGAAGTAGGAGAGAGGGAGGAGAAGTAGAAAGAGAGGAAAGCGGCGAAGAGAGAGCGGGAGAGAAGATGCCGGAGGAATGGAAGAAGAAGGAGAAGGAGAAGGAGAAGGAGAGAAGCGACGCGGGGAAGAGGAGGGATGACGGTGGTGGTGATGATGAGACACGATCTGAGGAAAGAAAAGAAGAGGTGGAGAAGGATTGAAATCGGAAGAGACGCCGCTGCTTTCTTTTCCGATCTGAACTTCCGATTTCTTCTGATGCATCACATTAATGGAGATCCCGCTGATCGGTTTCAGAGCTGCCTCGTCGACGACGATGATAAAGAACCAATTTTTGCTTTTGGAAATATGTTTGATACTCTCTCCTCCCAACTAAAACAAAATGTACCCTCCCTCCTCCTCCTCCTCCTCCAAGTTTTGTTTTTTTTTTCGGCTCTACTATTTTTATGAGGAATATCATATCAAATTGATGACACTCTTATATTTTTTTTCTAAATTTGATACTCACATTGTTATTCTTGGATCATAACTTTTGTTTAGTAAAAACATGCAAAATCTTTCATCTCCTACAAATAATCATTTATATTATTTTTTCAAGGCTATAACTCACAAATTTAAAGAAAATGAGTTATTTTTCCAAAACATGTGAAATCTATAAAATCATAAAAATATCAAAAATGACATGAAATATTATTTTTAGAAGGTTATAACCCACAAATTTGCAAGAAAATGAGTTATTTAGTAAAAACATGCAAAATCTATAATCTCCTACAAGTTATCAAAAATGATATGAAATGTTATTTTTAGAAGGCTATAACTCATAAATTTAAAGAAAAATGAGTTATTTTTTCAAACACATGTGAAATCTATAAAATCATAAAATTTTCAAAAATGACATGAATTATTACTTTTAGAAGGGTATAACCCACGATTTTGCAAGAAAATAAGTTTTTTAGTAAAAACAGGCAAAATCTGCAACCTCCTACAAGTAATCAAAAATAATATGAAATGTTATTTTTAGAAGGCTACAACACACAAATTTGTAGAAAAATAAGTTATTTTTCCAAAACATGTCAAATGTATAATACACTGACATATAACATCCTACACTGACATATGATGAAGATCAAAGAGGTTTGANAATTGAGATATAATATTGGTTACTCCTTTGATTTACTTAATATATGAAGTTTTATCAAATTTCTTGGCAATAAAATAGAAACGATGTCTATTTGACATAAAACATGCTTATGACACATAAATATAAGTGTAGATTGTTATTATGTAT
>OVBA01001655.1:0-41503 GCA_900406435.1 Lepidium aucheri | reverse complement strand
AATATATTTTCAAAATTATCTTTATTTTAAAATTATAAGACACATATCATAACTATCGAGTATCCAATGATATGTAAATATTAAATAAATTTCAATAGTATTGAATAATTTGTGATTATATTATTATCAAATAACATGTAGTATCAAATAAACTCTATTATAAATAAATTATTATTAAATGAACCGTTATTATCAAATAACATGTAATATCAAATGATGTGTGATAAACAAATAAGTCTCATATTTTTATTACTGAATATCAAACATAATTATACAAATATCAAATGTTTATATGGTAATTTACTTTATATTCCTACTACTCTTACTTTATTTTTAAATAATATGTTTATTTATTTAAAAAAATTGAACGTGTTCGCTTATGACTCATATAAGCTCATAAAATATATATATATATATACGAAAATTTATATTTTGTTTACGAAATACCAATTTTCTCCGACTTATTTCCATCTAAATTTTTTTGTCAGATTACAATTTTTATAGAGATAATTATCAAATCTACCCACTTTATAAAACTATTTGTGGCAAATAACCTAACCACCCATTTCTCCTCTCATCTACCATATTTCCTAATTCCACTTCATACTCATTTCCTCTTTTCTCCCTACCCTATTTTTCTTTGTGGTCCTGCCCATTTTTTTCCTACTTAAAATCAATTTCCTCTCTTATCAATTCCCCTTCTTCTTCTTTTTTTATCAACGGTAATATCAATATAGGCCACAAAGGTCGGCGCATTAGCCAAATTCTTACATAAATTTTATAGGCGGTGGGACTTGATCCCTGGTTGTGCATGTGCATCTGCCTTTAGTGGACTTACCACCAGCCACTAGACTAAATGTCACTTGACATTCCCCTTCTTCTTAATTTACTATTAAACGGAGATGTGACTTTTTTTAGATGTAATAATTACTTGAAGACATTATAGTTACCCAACAACCACATTCTACTTAAAAGGGGACATGAATATCCACATATTACTATTCTACTCAAAAATTAATATGGACACGGAACAAGACATGAACATAACCATATGGACATGGGCATATGAATTTGACAAATAATTATAATCTATTATATAGACATGGATTAAAATGTTCTTATTCCGTTACATGGACATAGACATGGACTAACATTTTTTTTTCCGTTTACATATACATGAAATAAAATGTTCATGTTCTGTTTTCATATATGGACATAGACACAATCATATGGAAAAGGTCAAAGACAAATGAATTTGACAAATGGTTATAATCTGTTATATAGACATGGACTAAAATGTTCTTGTTCAGTTACATTATATAGACATGGACTACCATGTTCTTGTTCCTTCATATATATGGACATGGATAAAATCATTTCGACATGGAAAAAGACAAAGGAATTTGACAAATAATTATAATCTATTATATAGATGTGGACTATGATGTTCTTGTTCTGTTTCATGGACATAGACATTGACTAAAATGTTATTGTTCTGTTTATATATACATGGAATAAAATGTTCAAGTTCTGTTTTCATATATGCACAAGGACATAATCATATGGACATGGAAAAAGACAAATGAATTTGACAAATGATTATAATCTATTATATAGACATGGACTAAAATGTTCTTGTACAGTTACATTGACATAGACATGGACTAAAATATTCTTGTTCCGTTTTTATATATGGACATGGACAAAATCATTTCGACATAGACAAAGACAAAGGATTTTGACAAATGATTATAATCTATGATTATAATCTATTATATAGACATGGACTAAAAATTTTTTGTTCCATTGATTGACATAGACATGGACTAAAATGTTCTTGTTCAGTTTACATATACATGGAATAAAATGTTCATGTTCCATTTTCATATATGGACATGGACATAATCTTATGGAAATGGACAAAGACAAATAAATTAGAGAAATAGTTATAATCTATTATATAGGCATGGAGTAAAATTTTTTTGTTCCGTTATATTATATAGACATGGACTATCATGTTCTTGTTTATATATATGGACATGGACAAAATCATTCCAACATGGACAAATACAAAGGAATTTAACAAATGATTATAATCTATGATTATCTTCTATTATATAAACATGAACTAAAATATTCTTGTTCCGTTACATGGACATAGATATGGACTAAAATGTCCTTGTTCTATTTACATATATATGGAATAAAATGTTCATGTTCTGTTTTCATATATGGACATGGACATAATCTTATGGAAATGGACAATGACAAATGATTATAATCTATTATATAGAGATGGACGAAATTCTTTTGTTCTGTTACATGAACATGGACATGGACTAAAATGTTTTTGTTCTATTTACATATACATGGAATAAAATGTTCATATTCTTTTTTCATATATGGACATGGACACAATCTTATGGACATGGACACAATCTTATGGAAATGGAGAAAGACAAATGAATTAGACAAATTATTATAATTTAATGAGAAGGCATGAACAAATATTTGTTTCATAAAGATATAGACATGAATAAATGTAAAGCACAATTGAACTTCTTTTCTCTCTCTTTGAAACTATCATTTTTTAACAAAGCTTTTTTATTTATTTTAAAATATATTTGTGTTGTTTTGCCCTTTTTTATTTGGTCAGCATTGAGCCAAACAATCACTGCCTCCAAGACATACAACATGTCTCATTTCCACAGGGACAAAATTATCTTTTAGAGATGGAAAGTGGGTAGATGATACATGGTCTCAAAAAATAGATATTTTACACAAGATAAAATGTGACTTAAGTAATTTTGATGAATTTCTCATTTTAATATACAACTATATCTAAATTTAAAATAAAATATGATCATAACAAAGAAATAAAAATTATTTATATTATTTTATTATGATCTTATTTTTTCCTAATTTATTTATTCTCATAAATATTTTATTGGTAATATGTACTTGTTTAGAACTGATATACTAACATATATAAAGCCAAAAATAAAAAAATAAAGTATATATATATTATATATCAATATTATATGTATATATAAAAAAATTAATGTACTGAAATATATATATATATATATATATATATATATAAGAGGGAATATCAAAAATGCCTTTTTTGACATGCATTTTTTAAAACTTACCCTTTTTTGGAAATTGGAAGAGAGAAATAGGTATGAAAGGATACTTTTTGAAAAGACGCATATCAAAAAGGCATTTCTTAAAATTACTCTATATATAATAATAAATTGTTTTATAATATACTAGTATTATATATGTGCTAAAGCGCGGGATTTGATTTTTTCATTTATGTTCATAAACTTGTGTTAATATTTTGAAATATTGTTTCTGAAATGTTACTTTAAATTTACTTAAAATGTTAATGGATTAATAAATGTAATGTCATCATCAATTCATTTTTAAATGTTATATAAATTTAAATTTACTCGAATGATACCCGATTAACACAACTTATTTACTCCCATAGACTACCTTTTAACCTAAATTAATTTCTAATTTTTAACTTTCAAAATAACTCTACTCATCAAAATAACCAAAAGTCCAAAACTACAACTTTCTTTGAATTTATGGAGCCAGGCTTTCTGTTTTGCTTGCTCAGGATGACATCACCCGAATCTTCGTTGAGATATTTATTTACTCCAATTATTTACATTCTTAGATTATATAAAGTTATATTGAAAACCATCTAAGTATTATATTTATTTTGTAGGAAACTCCTTGCAGCAAAGGACGACGAGTTGGACTTGATAAGCTTGTTACCGCCGATGGGTTGCAAGCAGGTGTTGACCTTAGTCAAGGTCTGAGTCTCAATCACCAGGAGCGATAAAAGCTCGTGGATCTCCAAGTGAGCCACGTGCACATGGAGAAGACTATTCAACAGACCCAAGCCGCACTCCACGAGACTCAAGAGAGGCAATCAAAGAGTGAAGCTCAAATTACTCAACTATTTTGGATGTTCGACACTTCTCGGTATTTGCCAAATGATAGTGAGACCCAGAACCCGGAGATTTTGTTCTAGACCGTACAATATTTTGTAGTTAAACATATTTAATAAAAACAAAAATATTTAAAATATAAAATATATTTTCAGAATTAATTTAATTAGTTAATATAATTTTAAAACAATTAATTTAATTAATTTAAACAAGTTAAATATATTAAATTCTGCCAGTTTCCCGGACGGTCTCTGATGGCGGCCGATCCGATCGTCTCTGGCAGCGGCAAAACCAACAGCGTCTGATGGGAACAACATCAATAGCATCCCATGGGGAGCTTACCAACGGACGGAAGCCGACGGACACCGACGGAAATTCCTCGACAAAACCCAACGAGAGCAAACGTTGGAATCCAATGGGATTTTGTTATAAGTTTCTGTTAGAAATTGTTGATTTTCTCTGACACCTTCCGACAGGATATTGATTTCCGATGATGCTATAGCAACAAATATTTTTCGTTGATTTTCGTCAGAAATACCTTTATTCCAATGATTTTCGACGGGATTGGTCGCTGAAATTAGCTATGTTTTCTTCTAGTGTACGTTTTTTTAAGATTACTAGAATAGTGTTTTTCATCCTATATTGACCACAATAGTTCAAAAAGATTTTAATTATAATTCTACTTTTTTGGTATTTTCTATCCCATTTACCCTTGTTCGCTTTGAAAAAGAAAATGTACGAAACTGCCATTAATGAATAATTCCACATCAGCAGACAGAAAACCTACGGAAAATTGTCATAGTGTCGTAGGTTTACGGCCATGTGTTGTAGGTTTTCAATTTCATATGTTGTAGGTTTCTTAGTGCTTTCTTGTAGGCTTTACTGAGATATTTGTTGTAGGTTTACTGTTCAGTTGTTGTAGGTTTTGTGGGATGGATATGTCTTATTTTTTGACTTAGTTTTCTTTTGTTGTAGGTCTAATAGGTACTTTGTTGTAGGTTTATCAGTTATTTGTTGTAGGTTTTATTGAGGTATTTGTTGTAGGTTTACTAATTAGTTGTTGTAGGTTTTGTGGGATGGATATGTCTTATTTGTCGACTTAGTTTTCTTTTGTTGTAGGTTTAATAGGTACTTTGTTGTAGGTTTATCAGTTTTTTGTTGTAGGTTTTACTGACGTATTTGTTGTAGGTTTACTCATCAGTTGTTGTAGGTTTTGTGGGATGGATATACCTTATTTGTCGACTTAGTTTTCTTTTGTTGTAGGTTTAATAGGTTCAATGTTGTAGGTTTAATAGGTTCTTTGTTGTAGGTTTTACTGAGGTCTTTGTTGTAGGTTTACTGATCAGTTTTGCAGGTTTTGTGGGATGGTTATGTCTCATTTCTCGAGTTAATGTTCTTTTGTTGTAGGTTTAATAGGTTCTTTGTTGTATGTTTAATAGGTTCTTTGTTGTAGGTTTATCAGTTATTTTTTGTAGGTTTTACTGAGATATTTGTTGTAGGTTTACTGTTCAGTTGTTGTAGGTTTTGTGGATGGATGTCTTATTTGTCGACTTAGTTTTCTTTTGTCGTAGGTTTAATAGGTTCATGGTTGTAGGTTTAATAGGTTCTTTGTTGTAGGTTTTACTGAGGTCTTTGTTGTAGGTTTACTGATCAGTTGTTGTAGGTTTTGTGGGATGGATATGTCTTATTTCTCGAGTTAGTGTTCTTTTGTTGTAGGTATAATAGGTTCTTTGTTGTAGGTTTATCAGTTCTTTGTTGTAGGTTTTAGTTAGGTTTAATGGATTCTTTGTTGTAGGTTTATGTGTTCTTGGTTATATGTCTTTTTTTCCTGGGTTCGATCTTTGTTGTAGGTTTATTGATCATTTGCTGTAGGTTTTGTGATTATGTGTTGTAGGTTTTTCAGTTGCTTTGTTGTAGGTTTTTCATATATATACCCTAGAACATGAAAAGACTATTTTACTCCAAAATTAAAACAGATCTATCTTCTTCTTCCCCAACACAACCACGACAGCAACTGCGTATTTGTTCTCAATTTTTTCATCTTCAATCAAGCTTAAACCCCTTTGAGCTTGTGTTATATGTCTTGAGATGTATAAACTTCAATTAATTTGTGGAGAATGGAGGGGTGAGAATGGTCGATGGTTTTTTTATTTGGATAAATCTCATGGGAGCAAATCCATCATGTTGGATGACCGCACAAATCTGTAGAATTTAGAAGCAAAGGTGTATGAAGCTTTTGGTTTAACTCAACGGTGTTATTATGTGACTCTAAGTTATAGGTATTCAGATGCTCTCATGAGAAATTTACCACAAGATACTCCACCGGTCTTCATGCAAGATAGTAATGCAGTTCGTGTGTTTCAAGAGAAGTATTGGAAGGATTCAGGCCGGATCTGCATACAGTTCTGTGAAAATTCAGACATGGAATCAGATGTGTTTAGAGATGAAGACGGTGATGGTTGTAGGGTTGGTGATCAGTCTTGTAGGTTTGCTGACGAGTCTTGTAGGTTTGCTGAAAATGTAGATGATGAGAATGATAATGATGATGTCGCTGAAGAAAATGAGGATGAAGATGGGGAATACAGAGTTGACTATTGTGATGACCCGAACGGTGCAAATTCGGGAGATGAAGACTATATTAGTAGTACTCAAGTGAAGAACGGTGATGAGTTTGAAGGAAAGACAAATAAGAGGGATATGTTATCAAAGGATGAGTATATTGGATTAAAACTTAAGTGTTGTTGACTTAGCGGTCGGGCAATGTTAANCGGGCAATGTTATCCAAGTAAAGAGGAGTTGGAGACAAGGTTGAAGATTCTTGCGGTTACACGTAGGTTTGATTTTGATGTTCTTGCCTCATCAAAAGTATTGTTGCGGGTCAAATGTTGGGTGCCAAGATGCCAATGGAAACTTTGTGCCTCGACAATCGGTGACACGTCCTGCTTCCACGTTAAAATTTATGTGCAAGAAGACACGTGTTCGGTGATTGAGCAATCATGTCATGCAAGACAAGCCACTCCTTATATTCTGGCTCGACTATACATAGATTTCGTGGGTGGTGTTGGTCCGTCAGTTCTCTCGATCCCTGTGGCTGATACTCTGACTAAACGTTATGGATTGAAGGTACATGCTTATGTAGGTTTTAGTACTAGTTTTGTAGGTTTACGAGAATATGTTTTGTAGGTTTACCGAAAAGTTATGTAGGTTTTTTGTGGTTGTTTTGTAGGTTTACAGAAAAGTATTGTAGGTTTGTTGTGGCTGCATTGTTTACGGAAAAGTAATGTAGGTTTGTTGTGACTGTTTTGTAGGTGAAATATTGGAAGGCTCATCGCACTTTAAGGCAAGCACGACTATTGGTTAGGGGAACATCGGAGAGCAATTATGAAAAACTTCCCTCTTACCTATATATGATAAGACGAGCAAAACCCAGAACTCTTATTAAGTTAGAAGTTGACGGAGATCACAAATTCAAGTTCCTCTTCTTTGCTTTTGATGCAAGTATACAAGGATTCCCATACATGAGGAAAGTTGTTGTGGTTGATGGCACATTTTTGCAAGGGAAACATAAAGGTACTCTCTTAACTGCCACTATGCAAGATGAAAATTTCAACATATTCCCAATAGCTTTTGGTGTTGTTGACACTGAGAATGATGAGTCATGGGAATGGTTTTTTAGACAACTCAATCAAATTGTCCCTGATGATAAGGAGCTAGCAATTATTTTGGATAGACACAAATCAGTTGGCAATGCTATAAAGAAAGTATTCCCACTTTCAGCCCGTGGAATATGCACATACCATTTGCGTAAGAATATTTTGATGAATTTTAGGGGAGGAGAGTCTTTCAGTCTCTTCAAGAGGGCTGCAATGGCATATAGGATCCAAGATTTCAATGAGATCTAAGGACAGATTCTGGAATTAAATCCGCCACTTCATTCTTATTTACTCAAGGCTGATGTTTGTATGTGGAGTCGTGTTCATTTTCCAGGGAATAGATACAACATCACCACGACGAACATAGTGGAATCCATTAATGATGCCTTGAGTGAAGCAAGAACTTATCCCATTGTGCAACTTATTGATTCAATAAGGTCTATGTTGACCAGGTGGTTCGAAACTAGGAGGAAGAATGCTAGTCTAATGATAACAGCTCTTACATCTGGAGTTGAGAAAGTGCTAGAGGTAACATATTTTTGTTGTAGGTTTACCATTTTATGTTGTAGGTTTATCGTTTTATGTTGTAGGTTTACCATTTTGTGTTGTAGGTTGAAGAAGCCAGAAACTGCGAGGTTCAACCTATATATGAACATCAAATACAAGTGAGTAATGTCTCATCAACTAATAGTGTCAACTTGACGGAGAAAACATGTTTTTGCAAAAGGTTTGACTTAGACAAAATCTCATGTGTCCATGCCCTAGCGGCAGCTGAACATGCAAGTGTGCCAATAATCTCTCTTACTCATTTGTATTACCACACACACTATTTGTACAATGCATTCGAAAAATGTGTTAAACCAAGAGATTCTGCAACACCAGTCCCTGAAGAAGTGCAAGCGAAGGTGTGTAAACCTCCTAATATACGTAAACAAGCAGGTCGGCCAAAGGTCTCAAGAATGAAAGGTGCGTTGGAGACTATAACGCCTACAAAACATCCAAGGAAAGCCTACACTTGTACAAAGTGTACAAAACCCGGGCACACCAGCAGAACATGCACTCAATGAACTTGTTTTTCCAAGCGTTTGGTTATGTATCATTTGTGTGTGATTTCATACAATTTGTTTCTGTTTTCATAACATTTGTGTGTTAAACCTACATAACGGCATTTATAAACCTACAAGTTGTTGTCAATAAACCTACAATTCATTGTCGATAACCCTACAAAACGTGGTTTGATACCACAAAACGTCATTAATAAACCTACACATTGTAAATAAACATACAAATTGTTGGCAATAAACCTACAAGCAGTCGTTAATAAACCTACAAAGCATCCAGAAAACGCATCACAAAATAATATGTCGTTGATAATGTTTGCAACTATACATCCAAAAGCATCACAAAAAATATGCAACCCTACTTGCTAATCCAATTGCCCTGGCTGAGTGTATGTAATTAGCTGGCATCCTTTATCACCGTCAAACTCGCCTCGTGGATTTGGATCAGTTAAGGCAATAGTGCTTTTAGATTCGATCTCATCGAATAACTCAGCTGCATACTTTAGGCGAGCAAATGCCGTGATCTTGTCTTCAACACCGTCAGTACGGCACCCAAGGGCCAAACACTCTATGAACTTCAATGCATAGACCCCACAATCTCCCGCATGAGCTTGCTGAGGCAGATTTCATCCTATAGACATTGTAAGGTTTCACAACCTTACGCTTAGTCCCCTTGCCATCCTTTATCTCAGCCATTCTTTGGATCAGTAGAGGGATAAACTTCGAATAAGCCTACAAAACAAGAAGTGTACCAGATCACAAACAGTAAACCTACATTATAACTCCAAAAACTTACAACACTAAATTCCAGAAACCTGCAGCACATGAGCAATAAACCTACAACTCATTACAAATAGACCTACATGCACACGAACAATAAACCTACAACACATGAACAATAACCTATAAAACACATGAACAATAAACCTACAACACTTGAACAATAAACCTGCAGCACATGAACAATAAACATGCAGCACATGAACAATAAACCTACAACACACGAATAATAAACCGACAAGACAAGAGCAATAAACCTACAAAACACATGAACAATAAACCTAAAATGCGGTCACTCAATATACCTTGCAGGATTGTTGAATCTCTTCGTCGGTGTTGCAAATCATAAAAGAATCATACACATTTATCCTCTTCTTAAGCAGTCCGACTTCCAAGGTTACCCAATGGTTATTATTAACGTTATGAGCAATGTACAGAGTATCCACGTCTCTCCCCCACTGCTTATAGGTTGGGAATAGAAGGCTTTCACCATTGTACACTTCAGCATAACCTGGAGGGAAGTTCCAAGTACTTTCCTTGCCCACATAACTGTTTTCATATTCCTTACACCAATAGGCATATATAAATGGATCAATGAAGGCAATTCGAGTTGTTTTGTATGGACAGACTCTTCGAATGGATCTCTTAGTAAAGTCTGCATAATAGATGACATATGATGTGTAGAAGGAGAATAAATACAGTGTTAGAAAATACCTACAACACCACCACAAAAAACCTACAAAACTCTTTCAAAAAACCTACAACACTAACTCCATAAATCTACAGCACTAATTTACATAAACCTACAACACCAATTTCCATAAACCTACAACACTAACTTCATAAACCTACAGCACTAATTTACATAAACCTACAGCACAAATTTCCATAAACCTACCACAAAAATTTGAATAAACCTACAACACTTACTTTGGTACACAGCCACCTATACTCGTCATTATGTTGCGACCACATCTCCTTAGGAGTCATAATCTGCTAGTAGAAGAGAGCCCTTCATCGTTAGTAAGACGTAGCCTATATGGGTACATTGCTTAAACAAACCACCACACAATCCATAGCATGAGACTTATACACAAAAGAAAAAGATAACTTACGGTTTCCGGTCACAAAATTCAAACAGTCGAACCAGTTTTTTCCTTTCAAAAGACCTTAATGGATCGTAAATCGTGTCCCTTTTTGGCACATCAGAATGAAGACATTGAAGAATAGAACATCCTTTGGATGGGGAAATCTGCAAGACATGAAAACGCAAAACAAACATAAACCCACAAATAAAGGCAAAACCTACAACAAGGAAATGAAAACCTACAAGATGGAAATGGAAACCTACAACAAGGAAATGAAAACTTAAAATTCTATTCCATAAACCTACAACACTTCTAACCTGGGATGCAGGTAGTTGTAGTCTGCGATGTGGATGAGGAACTGGTTTTAGTGTAGTCTCGTCACTCAAGGTGGGTGAAGGTTTCACAAGCCAATCATCAGCTGCAGTCAAATCCATTACAGCGTCTGGTAGTGGAATGAGAAGTACTTCTTCGATTCCCTGTTCTTTAGTCATGGTGGGTGACCCTACATGAACAATATTAGTTCTAACTATACATGACATAGGACACTCTGGGTCTGATGTTTCTTGAGTACTAAGCTTCCAAGACTAAAAGAAAAAGAAAATTTGTTAGTAAACCTATAAATGCAAACATAAAAGCTACAGAACAGAAAATGGTGTAGGTTTAAACAACAAACAAAACAGTGGATGAAACGAATAATATAATACATTATTCAGAGTTCATGTCAGAGTTCATACATAATACACAACACAAGAGAAACATTTTACATATTAAAACGTTTCTTTTATAGGTTTGCATAAAACCTACAACATTATATATAACCCTACAACATAGACAATAGAAGCAATAGTAGATACAGTTTATTAAATAATTCTACAACACAAGAGGAGAAATTCTTGGATAAATCTCCTTAAAAAAGTTGTATACGTACCGGAGCATCATCCTCAGCACCACGAGCAGCATCCTTTCCCTTCTGCTCGTGAGCTTCCTTTTCTTTCTCTTCTTCAACAATCTGTAGGTTACCACCAAGATCAACATCATCTCTATGACTACAACCTGAGTTTTCAACTCCCACCACACATTCAGCTTGCTTGTTCTTATCTGCCTCTAACAAAAGAAGATGACTCTCAACTCTAAATATCTTGGTTTCCATACCAAAAAACTGGTCACTCACATCTTTCTTCAAAGCGATCATCTCACCAATCATCTCGGTTTTTCAATGACCATAAATGATCAGCATTTTTCTTCTCCTCCACTTCAATCTTTTTGGCCAAATCATCCAACATCTGCATGATGGCATTCATCTCGATCCTACTTTTTTCAGATTTCAAAAGTTCTTTGCGTTTCTCATTCACAAAATCTTTCAAGTTGATATTCATGTCATTATCATTTGCTTCTGCTATTAAAAAAAAGGTTAGCTAAACCTACAACACATGAACTTAAACCTATAACAAAGCAAACTAAAAACCTACAACACACAAATAAAAACCTACAGCACACTAAAACCTACAAAATTCAGAATATTATAAACCTAAAATACATGCACTTAAACCTACAACAAAGCAATATGGAAACCTGCAGCACACATGTAAAAAACTGCAAGACAAAAAAACCTAAAACAGAGAAATTAGAAGTCTACAAGACGAATGAAAACCTAAACTAAGAAAGTAACAACACACCTGCACACGACACCTCCTTACACAGCTTATTCTTCTTAGGATAAACCATCTGTGGTTTCTTCTTTCTATTTGTTGTAACTTTTCTATTTGCTGTCAATTCATCAAGACAATCCCAAAACGATTCAACTAAAGTGCCATCAAGGATATGGAGGATCATCTTGTGTAATTCTGGATCATCAATCTCTCCAGTTCCAAGTGGATATAGTTCTTCAATCGGCTTATGAACCATGTGTTTCTCCACGCATATCTACAAAAACAATACGTTAGAATAACATAAATGTCTGTGAAAACCTACTACACTTCATAGAAAACTCCAATATAAACCTACAACACATGAACTAAAACCTACAACAGAGAATACAAAAACCTGCAGCACACTAAACCCTACAAGACACGAAAAAGGTGTGTATTATTAACACAGCTTTTGTTAGCAGTCTGCAGCCTATCCTGCTCAAGTACATCCTCAAGAGTAGCTCGTGTCCTGTGTGCCTCCCAACAAATGAGAGGAATTTTGACATTTTCTCTCTGTTTAGCAAACATTAGGAAAGCTGGAATATACTCGTATCCCCATATGGGAAGCACATGTACATGACCGCGAAGAAGGTATGTTAATCCACCCAATGTTGCACCTTTCACGGATTGCATCAAAGCGCTACATCCCTCTCGACCCCAAGAGTACCATTCAAAAGCCTCTTAATCAAACACCATCTTAGCAACAGGAAGAGGAAGCATACTGCCTCTGTGTAAATCATAAACACATATGTGAAGAATTAAAAGGAGACTAAGCATCCTCTTTTTCTCTGTTGTCCAATCGTTGTACATATAACATACAACACATGAGTATAAACATACAAAACAGAACATATATACCTACATAACATAACCTATAAACCTACAGAATATAAAATTTAAACCTTCAAAACAAAAATTTAAAACCTACAATACATGAACAATAAACCTACAACACTTGAACATAAACCTACAACACACGAACAATAAACCTACAACACTTGAACAATAAACCTGCAGCACACGAACAATAAACCTACAACACCTCAACAATAAACCTACAACACATGAAATATAAACCTACAACACTTGAACAATAAATCTACAACAAAGTCGAATACCAAAACAGAAACAATCATACCTGCAATTCGAAAAGGCTGATTTCAGCTTGTGGTAATTAGGCCCTAAGGTAGGATCAGTCCTAATGGCAGTCCAGAAATCTTCGTGTGAGATGGTCACATTTAAGCCTTCCCCGACCACCCCACAATTCATATGACTAATCTCCTCAAATTCATAAAGAGAGAATCTGATTGGCCTACAACCTACCAAGACCCAAATTTCATTCTTTGCATAAACTCTTAATTGATTCATCATCAACCAATCCACAAGCTTCGCCGACCATGTATACTTCATCGTTGCAAGTTGGAGAAGTACACAGACTGAGAAATTGTCTCTAATCTTGTTGAATGCAGGTTCCCCAATTCCAATCTTAAGCGTTTCAAACTCAGGAAGCTTGCAATGATAGTTAAGGGATTCGTTCTATTGGAGCATGTCCTGCAGGATGCAATCTCTTAGGATACATCTTCTTTTCTGCCATTGATCTGCAACACACAATAAAACGAGTTATCATCGTTTCAAAAATTCTGCAAAAATTATTCTGTAAACCTACAACACTATGTCAGAAACCTACAAAACAATTCCATAAACCTACAAAACGACGTCAGAAACCTACAACACTACTTTAGAAACCTACAACACTGACTCAAGAAACCTACGTTACCATTTCTCACAAGCACATTATCAAATAAACCTGGTAATAAACCTACAATACTGCAGAAGCATTAACATAAACAAACCTACAAAACTTATGAAAATTACTAAAACACAACAAAATCAGACCCAAAATCAGAGAAGATCAAAGAAATCTGAGCCAAAATCAAAGAAAACTAACGAAATCAGAGAAAAACCAACGAAATTGGAGAAATCGGAGAAAAAGAAGAAGAAGACGGCGGAAGAAGAAAACGGCGGAAGAAGAAGAAGAAGACGGCAGCGGCGGAGAGAGGAAGAATCGCGGAGAGAAGACGGCGGCGGTGGAGAGAAGACGGTGGCGCGCGGAAGAAGAAGAAGAGTTTTTTAGTTTTAGGTTTTTTGGTTTTAGAGTTTTTTAATTTTAGAGTTTTTTAGTTTTACGTTTTTTATTTTTTGAATTTTTCATTTTAAAATTTTCAAAAAATTTTAAAGAAAAAAGTTATATTTTAATTTTATAATGGCAGTGTCGTAATAAAAATGAAAACCAAAAAAAAATTAAATAAGAATGGCATGGTAGTAATAAAACGATCATTCAAAAAAAATATGGACATTTCCATACTGTTACCTTTATGAAGGATGAAAAAAGACTATTCTAATAATTATACCATGATATTGAACTATCTGAGTAATTTTTTTTTATATCAATTTATGAAATCATGAAGTTTAAAAATCATCGTGATTGTAACCGTCATGATCAAGTGAAGCATAAAATTGGATTATAATATCACAAATTGAACATGGAATATATTAAACATTAACGAAAAATGATGGACGTAATAATAGATATACCAGAGACTTAACAGAAGTTAAGTTTTGAATGCTTGCTTCTAACGAACAGAATCATTTTGAATGTTAAAATTAAAAAGCAATCTAGGTTAAAAAAAAATTTATGAAAGTAAAATCTTCAAAGATTTAAATTAAATTTGACTTCAATGTTAGAGATTTTTTATGGGATTTTCCCCGTTCAAAATAGAAGTGATGTTATTAAAGGTTAAGTTTAAGAATTTTAATGCAAGGTCAAGCCATACTCAAACCCTAAAAACTCTACAAAAATTGAATCGACCCTTAAGCAGGTCACGGCTCAAAGTTATACTTACTTTTTAATTTCACATTTTTCTATTAGTGTATTCTTTGTGTCCCAAATTATAAAATGTTTGGACTAAAATCACGCTTATTAAGAAAAATTAATAATTTATCCTTTTTTTGTCAATATTAGGTCATAATTGACTGGTCCATTAGCCAAGTTCCTATATAATGCATGCGATGAGACTCGATTCCGGGATGTGCAAGTGCGGCTGTCTTTAGTGGACTTACCACCTGCTACTAGGCTAAAGGATACTTGCATTTAATAATTTATCTTAAAAGTTAATTAGTATTGTAATTTATTATAGTTTAACCAATCATAAAATAAGACCATGAAATATTAAGAGTTAAAAGTTATTAAATACATTAAATTTTCTATTGGAATTCATAAAAACATTTTATAAAATAGAATAGATCAAAAACTCTAAAACATCTTATATATTGGAACAGAGGAAATATCTCTTTTTATTTTCTCCAAGGCTCCAAATGATTGTAATAAAATCTAACGGTAAAAATCTTTGTATTCTCATTTAAATGTTATACCGTCAGCCAATGGTAAACTATTCTCTGTTTTTTAATCTATAATTTACATATATGCATATTATATTGCGTTAGAGTATCAACAGATTTGTGTTTATATGAAAAGAACAAAAGAACTTAAGTAAGAAATCGAAGTTTTATTGATACGAAAAGAGTATTACAATACATAATTCTACAAGATGAAAAACAAAAGAATTAATTTGTCTCCTAATTTATAGACTTATGGTCAAACCATTGTGGCTGTAAAATGAAACAACACAACTTTAATCTAAAGATACAACTTATAATCCTAAAAAACACAACTTAAACTAAAAGACACAACTATACGAATAGGTGTGATTCGTGAAAACACAACTAACTTATTTATATATTTTGTAGTAATTAACTTTTTTTTTTACAACAAAAGACTTAAAACCAAAGAAACATAGAGATGATTTGAAAAAGAAAACTAAAAACATAGTTATAGCCCTAGAGTATCACAAAAGACGGAGGGGTCATAGCTTCCGAACACAAAATCTAGAAATACTTAGGGGGCTTTGAATTTGGTTCATCTTCCATATCTGGGTATCTCTTCCTTTTGGTCTCACGATTAATTAGAAAAGCAACCTCTTCTTGTGTTGATGATGTCGCCAAATCTAGTTCCATATTAGCTGAGAAATTCCTGAAGTCTTCATTGTTGAGACGAATGTCTCTAACCGTGTTCCAGAGTGATGGGAATTCGTCAATCATGTTGGCCATTGCTTGGCTGTAATATCGTGTGGTGCTAACAGGCGCTAGGTGTTGTGATTATCGCATCAAAATGTTGGAACTCCATTTGAGAGTGTACAAGTGTCCAATGGTTCGCCAATACCTTCCACTTTAAGTAGATAGTTAGAGAGTAGAGGAACATATGTGCAAACACTAGTATCATGTGTAAGCTTTTGGCAATTAAGATAGAAATTGGAGATCCCTTCATAATGAAGAAAACATAAAGTAACTCCCCGTTCTAAAACCTGATGGGTTTAAAAAACTTTAACATTTCAAAAGGATCAATATTGATCCTTGCCGTTATAGTCGTGGCTCTTGGGACTGAATGGCCCTGTACATCAACTTCAGTGACTTCCGCAATAGCTCTAGCTATCAAACGAGTTTTCATGGGAGAAGCATATTGTAGTGGAAGATCATGAATTTGAACCCACATCGGCAATAATTGAAAGAAAAGATGGAAGTGTATAGGTTCCCATATCTGAATGAGAACAATCCATCCGTTATAAGCTAGAGGTTGTCGCTGTAGTATAGAGATTAAGTCTGTTTCTGAAGAGAAGATAAACTGTATGTAATCATGGTTGATGATCCTTCCATAAACTCTTGTTTCCATGTGCCAAATTCTGGGCAAATCATTCGCCATATCCACCAGGTTCTGTTCTGCATAATTCAGTGGCCATGCTACAAGACTCATGCGACTCATTTCCGTTGTGCTATAGTATACGTAATATGGGATAAACACCTCATCATCCCTTCTTCCCATGTGGAATTGATCTATTATTCCTAAGATACACGAGATTTGGATAATTTAATACTCCCTCTTAATCAAATATCGGTTTTGGCTTTAACACTAAGCTTCTTCCAAAGATCCTCAAACTTTGGAACTCCCAACGTCTTTGTGAAGATATCGGCAAGTTGATCTTCTCCTTTGAAAAACTCCAATTGAATGAGTCCTTTTTGTTGTGCTTCACGTACAAAGTGATACTTGATCTCTATGTGTTTTGTCCTTCAATGTTGCACCGGATTTTTGCCAATTGCTATGGCCGACTTATTGTCACATAAAATTGGAACTCCTTCTTCAAATTCTAAGCCAAAATCTTCAAATAATCGTTGTAACCAAATGGCTTGATCCGTGGCTGCACAAACGGCAATGTATTCTGCCTCTGACGTGGATTAAGCAACGGTTTGTTGATTTATTGCCAACAAAACATAGTTGATCCAATAGTAAATGCTAGCCCAATGTACTCTTCTTATCTTCAATAGAACCACCCCAATCGCTTTCCGAGTAGCCTAACAACCTTGGTGCATCTACATTTGTAAAATGTATTCCAAAATTTGAAGTTCCTTTGACATACCTTAGTACTCTTTTGGCCTCTTGATAATTCTTCAAATTTGGTGATGACATGTATCTTGAAAGATAAGAACTAGCATGCATCACATCTGGTCTTGAGGCATACAAATATAGAAGTCCTCCAACAATGCTTCTATACTTGGTCGAGTCTTCATACATTTTGCCATTCTCTTCACCTTTTCCTTGTAGTGTAAGCGGAGTACTTACACTCTTGCTTTGCTTCATTCCAAACTTATCAACTAGTTTGTTTGCATACTTTTCTTGAGAAAGAAACATTCCACAATCATCTTGGATTACTTCCATTCCAAGGAAGTAGTTTAGCAACCGAAGATCGGTCATTTCAAATTCATTCTTCATATTCTATTTGAATGTGTTGATTTGATGAACAGTACTTCCAGTAATTATAATATCATCAACATGAAGACTTACAATCAACACGTCTCTTCCTTCTTTCTTGATGTATAAGGCAGCGTCATTCATGCTTCTTTGGAACCTATTTTGAGTGAAGTAATAATCGATCATTCCATACCATGCACGAGGAGCTTTCTTAAGTCCATAAAGTGCCTTGTAAAGCCTTAGAACCTTCTCTTCTTCTCCTTCTATCACAAAACCAGGCGGTTGTGACACATAAACTTCTTCTTTCAAGTCGCCATTGAGAAAGGCCGACTTGACATTCATTTGATACAACTCCCACTTCATTTGAGCCGCAAAAGCAAGGAGGGCTCGAATAGTATCATATCTAGAGACCAGAGCAAAGGTCTCCAAGTAATCGGTTCCATACTCTTGAGTAAAACCCCTTGCAACTATAACCTTGCTTTTTATTTAATCGGATCACCATTCACATCCGTCTTGACTTTGTAGATCTACTTCACGCTTATTACGATTTTGTTTTCCGGTTTGTCTACAAGTTGCCATGTTTTGTTCTTCTCGATCATGTGTATCTCTTCCTTCATTGCATTTCTCTATTCTTACATACACATGCTTCATTGTAAGTTAGCGGTTCATCAAGTGCAAAGTGATATGCTTCTATGAATTGTGCTTCTTCATCAAATTTGACCCTTGGTGCTATACACATGATCTCATTCATAGATTTATACTTTCTGTGAGGTTGAGATGATTCTCCTTCTTCAATATTTCGAGACTTGATGTCTTGTGGAGTACTTGGATTTGTAACATTTTCAAAATGTTCATCAATGTCTTGTTGTTCTTCAACGTCTTGTTGATAATTTACCGGTACGTAAAAGAAGAGTTTTCTTCACTTCTTCCTTTTTTCCCAATCCCATCTCTTGGTCTCTTCAAATTCAACATCTCTTGACACTTCAATTTTCTCATCTTCCAACACGAAAACTCTATAGCCTTTTGACTGATTTCTACCAACAAACACTCCACGTTTTGTTTTAGCATCTAACTTCCTTCTCTTTTAATCGGCAATATGCACATAGCATAGACTCCAAAATATCTTCAAGTGAGACATATTCGGTTTGTGACCATTCCACATCTCTATAGGCATCACATTATCTCCAATAGCTTTAGAGGGTAGTCGATTTTGCAAATAAGCAGCAGTATAAGTTGCTTCGGCCCAAAACTTAAGTGGCAAGTCTTGTTCAAAGATCATTGCTCTTGTTATCTCCAACAAAGACCTATTCTTACGCTCTGCTGCACCATTTTGTTGTGACGAATAAGGAAATGCCACTTGCTATCGATCCCTTCTTCCTCATAAAATTTGTTGAAGTCTTGTGAGATGAATACACCACAACCATCCAATCTCAACACCTTGATCTTACAACCTGATTGATTTTCGACTATTGCTTGGAACTTTTTGAACTTTTGAAAGGCTTCTGATTTATTTTAAGAAGTATACCCAACACATGTGAGTATAGTCATCCAAAAACAACAGAAAGTATCGGCTGCCATCAAGTGATTGATGGTGCATTGGTCCACATATATCTGTATGTATGATCTCGAGTTTCTCTCTTGTCTTGTTTTGAGTTTCCTATGGAAAACCTTTTCATGATTGTTTTCCAAGGTTACATGCCTCACACACCTTCTTGTGAATATCGAATTTTGGTAAACCACTTACTAAATCTTGGTCTTGCAATTGTTGTAAACGAGTATTGTCTCTTATGCCAAATCGCCATATCATCCTCCATACTTGTATTCATGGCTTCTTCTTCTTTAACAAGACTCATCTTAAGTATGAAATTCTTGTTAGTCATTTGAACATCCAAGATCTTCATGCCTTTTGCATCCAAAATGACATCTCTTGTCTTGAAAACACACTTGATAACCACTCAGGACTATTTGCGACACACTCAATAGGTTCTTCTCCAACCTAGGCACCAGGAACACATTCCTTATAGTATTATTTCTATACGGTGTCCATACATCAACATATCCTTTACCTGAAGTCATCATAATGTCCCCATTACCGACTTTGATTAGAATTTTGATACTTCTATCAATTCTAGAGAAGTATCTCTCATCTTTAGTGATACGGTTAGTGCATCCACTATCTACTAACCATAAATCCTCCTTTAGAACAGTTGTTGTAACTTCACTTGCACAAAATATCATGTGCTCTTCACTAGAGTCAACTTCTTCTTTGAGAGAGTGTTATACAGGCTTGCTCATTTTTCATTGAGCGACATTCCTTCGAGTAGTGATCCATCTCACCACAATTGTAACATTTAACCTTGCTAGGATCTTTATCCTTTGCTTTCTTTTAACAATAGGGCTCCGTGTGATTTTTCTTTTGCAATAATCACACCACCTCTTGCCTTGAGTGACACGACTCTTATCATTCTCTTTCTTTATGATCAATCCTTTGTTTTGATCATAGAATGCTCCTTCATTTGTGCGATATTCTCTAACAGAAAACCTTGCTTCATGTGCATGTAGGATACCAATCAATTGAGTCCTCGTAAGTAAAGTCAAATTCGAGTTTGCTCCATCACACTAACGATGCATCAAACTTGGCCGGGAGAGAAATGAGTATCTTTTGTATCAATTGATAATCAGTCCTCTTTTCACCATGATAAGTTAATTGATTCTCCAAATTCAACCAATTTATCCGTGAATGACTTGATCTCTTCGTTCTTATTCATCTTCAACATTTCATATTCTCTACAAAATGTTTGAAGTTTCACCAACTTGACTTGAGGAGAGCCTTCATACTCAGCCTTCAATGCGTCCTATGCCTCTTTTGATGTTGTAGCCATTGTAATTCGTGAGAAGATGTGATTGGTTACAGCAGTTTGAAAAATATGCAAAGCGTTCATATCATTTAAGAGTGATTCTTCTCTAAGAGTCTTTGCTCATGCAGTTTCTGGCGTTTCTTGTACCGGTGCGAGTGGCACACCTTATTCAATTAAGAACCATAACTTTCGAGTCCGGAAAAATGTTACCATCTTAATGCTCCAAAAGTCATACTTCTCCCCAACGAATATGGGAATGACTTGATATGAAGTTCCTTGCATTTCTACGAGTCGCAGATGCGAAAATGAATGCCAAACTTCTTCTCTCAATTCGATTTATTGAACTAGTGTTTGTGTTTGTCCTCTCAAACGTAAAGCTCTGATACCATGTTAGAGTATCAAGGTGTTTATGTGAAAAAAACAAAAGAATTCAAGTAAAAAGTTGAAACTTTATCGATACGAAAAGAGTATTACAATACATGATTTCTACAAGATGAAAAACAAATGAGTTTGTCTCCTAATTTATATATTCATGATCGAACCATTGTGACTGTAGAATGAAACAACACAACTTTAATCTAAAGACACAACTTTAATCTAAAGACACAACTTATAATTCTAAAAGACACAACTTAAACTAAAAGACACAACTATACGAATAGGTGTGATTCGTGTTTCTTCAAAAAACAAATAACTTATTCATATATTTTATAGCAACTAACTTACGTAAATTCAAACTATATATTTTAATATTCCTAAGATACACGAGATTTGAATAATTCAACATATTGACCATGAGTTTATATAATATTATATATTATATTTTCTGATCTTGGTGAATAGCTATATAATTGATTGAATGTTGTAACATATATAGATACTCTTAAACTAGTGAAAACTTAAACAGAAAAAAAAAATAGACAAAAGTAATGAACCGACTCTAAACCAAAATTTTATTCAAGTCTCAACTCTTACATGGTACTAATTAGGGAGAGAAGACTTTTTTTAAAAAAAAAGTCAAATGCACCGAGATACATAATTTTGGTGACAAATGTAGTACTATACTTATAATTTAAATTTAGATTTATAAGGTTTTTGAGATAAAATAGATTAATATGAAGATTAAAGAGTCTACAAAGCTGGAGGAGGAAGAAGCCACTTGGATCCTTGAATGTAGCCAAGTGAAAGGAAACGAGCAGCTTCCTTATCGTCAATGTCTTGTGTAAATCGAACTCTCTTAGTTTTGTGTGATCCTGGTCCTGAACACTTGTATTCTCCATAGAACACGGTTCTGTCATAAATTGATAAATTATGAGATCACAGGACCAACTAAATCATCAACAAAACATAAATTTGTGAAACCAAGGTTCGAACCCTTTCCCTTCCCTAGTGTCATGGGATGGTGGGATAAAAGGTCACTAAACTAGTTGACGAAAACAAAAAAAAAACTTACTTGTCATGAGCAGGCTCTTTGTTTTCTTGCCATCCAGCTGGGTTAACGACACTAGTCATCTCAGTGTAGGCATATACGACCTTAGGGTGAGACTTCCATGACCTACCTAAGTAGATTCCTTCACCATCTCCAGTTATCTTGGAGTGCACAAAAGAAAATCCACTCTTCTCTTCCATACTCTTTCCTGCGTGTGCTGTAATCACTCTAATACCATCTCCAACAACGTGCATTTGTGTTTGCTGTTATGTAATATAGAAAATAATTATTCAGATTCACTTTCATGTATGAGAGTGGATATATTGAGATGTTTACGTACCATGTACATAGAGGTTCCACTTCCGAAGATGAAATCGAATGTTCCTGCTACGTAACAATCCTTAAAGAAATGGTTTCCGGCGTCATCACAAAGTGTGTCTTGGAAACCGTAGAATTTGCAGTTGTAGAAAGCAGCTGCGTTTCCGGAGATTCTCATAGCTACGGCTTGTCCTCCCTTCGTTTTACCATCTGGCTTAGGCGCAGAATTCTGCATATATGTAATTGTAAGGGAAGTCAATTTAACCCGAATTCTATTAGATCATACATATATATATCATCAGACTAGAATAATTTCAACTCCCGATGTGTGATATGAATCACCTTCTAACATGTCTCTTCGAGATGTAGGCTGTATAACATAACATTTCAAAATACTACAATAAACACATCATGCATGTCTGTTGGGCTGATACCATAATAAATTATGAGTTTTCAACTCAAAACCGGACGATAGGTGGATTGACCCTTAGATTATATATATTAGGTTATAATAATCTTAACCTCCTCGAGATGTAGGTAGTATAACCTAACATCTAGAAATACAAAAACAAACACATCATGCATGTATGTTTGGTTTGATTATGGGCTTTGATACCATGATAAATTATGAATTTTCAAATCAAAACTAATTGGCAATGAATGATTGAATAATCTCAACTTCCAATGTATCAATTACATTCTAACAAATTCATACATAGATATAGATAGATTTATCACCTTGACGACGATGTTGACAGCCATGAAAAAGTCGCCAAAGATAATGAGAGAAGCACTATTGAGAGTTCCATACTTAGCGGCAGTACCGTCGAAAGTGATAATGGGCATGTCTTTGGGATCTCCCATTAATGTGATGAAGGGTTTGTTCTTCGGAACAGTGACCTTTTCTTTGTATTCACCAGGAGCCATCTTTATGATCACACGCTTTTTGTTATCTGCTTGAACACTCCTTAGTGCAGCAGTTAGAGTTTTGAATTCACCTCCCTTTGGATCTACCTGTAAATTTTTACATGATTTTTGTGTCAAAATCTTGGTTGAGTTTGGGACAATATAGTTAATGTCAAACTTGATTTGATTAAATGTACTACTTTGATGATACGTGGAGCACCAGTCTCAGCAGCAACGAGAGCAGGATCTAAGTCTTTACGTGAAGCCAAAGGACCAACGTTGTCTTTGAACCACTTCTCCACTTCAGCTTTGGCCTCTGGGATTGGTGTTACATCATCTGCAAACACCATTGGTGGAACAAAGACCACCAACATACATAATACAATGGATATGTATCCCATTTATTTTTATTTTTTTTATTTTTTTTCCTTTTTTAAAATTAAAATATGAAAAAAAGTTNAAAAAAGTTTTTTTTTTTTTTTTCTGGATGCTTTGATGGAATTTGGCCATGGGGTATATATACTGACGAGGAAAACAGTGAGTTATTTGCTATTATTGTTTGTGGTAGCTATTTATTTTCCTATCATTTCTCTTGGAGTTTATTTACTTTTTCAACTTTATATTCTAACGGAAGTGTAATCTTTCCTAAAGTTGCAAATGTCGACAACACAACAGAGTAATGAATCTATAACTCTATGTGTATTTTGCATTGTTGGCTTCTTTATACTTTACTAGCTTTCGGTTTTACATTATTGAATGAATCACTTTCATTTCTTCTTATTATTTCTTCGAACAATATATGTTTTTGTAGCAATAGAGATACAAGAGGCATATTTGTAAATAACGCGAATGAAGTAGTGTTCAGGAACTGAGGGAGGAGGACTCAACTTGGCTCCATAAAGCCTCAGCATAAGCCTTCTCCTCTTGCTTCTCCTCTTCTACAACCAACTCTAATCTCCCTCCAGCTTCAGCTTCAACTTCATCTACGTCTTCTTTTACTTCTTCCTCGGCTTCAGTTTCTTCACAGATACTTCTACAGCCTTCTCTAAATTCAGCCAAAGCTTCCTTCATAGCCAAACCTGTAGCCGGTCTATCACTCCATCCATACATTGGAGCCGGTACAACAAATGGCAATACAATATCATTGATGTTAGTCCCGTCATTTGAGTCAGTTTCTCCATGAGGTGGAGGGAAAACAAAGACAATCCCGAGCTCGTAGTTGCAAACACGAAGCTTGTTGACCAATCTGGTGGCATTGCGGTTCTGCTCCTGGCTGTTCCTGGAGGATTTGGAAATCGTTTGTCCCCAAGCAGCTGCACTAAAATTATGAGAGCCGCAGTAAACCCAACCGAATGAAGATGACCGTGAACCTCTCGTGGAGGTGAAGAGTCTCCTAGCCACCTGTTCATAGTTCATAAAGACAGTGTTAAGAGTCATTTTTGCCAACTGGAAAATCTTTTAATTGTCACCCACACACTTGTCTTCTGTTCTTACCTTGATATGCATTGGGTGCCCAACTCTGTCCTGCGGATTGGGAACTGCATCGTGAAGCACATTGTTATGCCTCAACCTTTGCCAGGTTTTCTGCATAAGATAGTCAAAAAGCAAGTTTTGAGATTCATATTTACAATCACACTATTGTATCAATCATTGCTTTTTCTTTCTTGACAAAATGCTTTGAGCATAATAGATGTGGTATAAGATACCTCGGAGAAGCAAAGAAGACGTCTTGAAGACAAGATACCATGATGGCCATTTTTGACTCTTTCTATGGTAGGGAAGATGATTTTAATGGAAGGAGCTTCCTGTTCTTCCCTGTTACTCCAGCATCCCCACTGATCAAGAACATGGAATCATTTCATGCACAAAACTTGTGACAACTTTTAAGGGGTTCGAATCAAAACAGTACCTCCGGATCAGACTCCTGGGAGTCAAAATGCTGTAACGCTTTTTTACCTGCAGCTGATGAAAAATCAGCTTGAAATCCTGAGCTTACTGAGCCTCCAATCGAGGATGCACCTAATATAAGAAAGAAAACTATTAACTTAATACCCTGATAAGGTATTTGTGTACAATATCATTTAAATTCACTTACAGTAGATGAACTCAGATTCCTGAGATTCGGGCCACTTGTAGCGACCTAACACCTTCCGAAGAACCCAATACAGAAGACAACAGATTAAAAGACTAATATACTCTCGTTTAAACTCAAGGGTTTGAATGCAGGATCTTTTTTATTAGCAATCAAGCTTACCTCTTGTAGCCTCCAAATGCCAGTACATCTCTGTAATAACGCGATCAACGAGCACAACGCAACAACATGATTGGGTTTCAACTTTGACACATCCGCAATGGACACTCCCTGCAAAAGTCGAGAGAGATCTTAAGATGAATCCTTAGTCTATGCAGAATTTCTCATAAGCATATGAGAAGTACCATGCCTGTAATACATGCAGCATTAGTTGCACCTTCTGGTTGCTCCTACAGGAAGCAACCCCAAGGACTTCATCCCGACACACATATCCCACAAATTTGAAAAACCCAATATCCCACAAAGGAGAAACCCATTTTGCAATATCCCTTGGCAGAAAGCCTAGTTGCACAAAATCTGTCCAGAGGCAATTTCTATGAGTCACAAAATGAAAATTCATGTCAAGTACATACAACCATCTGTAATACATGAAATGAAACTACTTACCATCTCTTGAATCATCATCAGGATTAGGAACAAGGACGCTCACAGCATTCACGTCAGCAGGCACATTTGTGTTTCTTCTCAATACAAGCTCCACCATTCCGAGAGAATTTTCCCGGGTTCTGCTGATATAAGAAGCCAATCGTTTCAGTTGTGCTCCCGTGGAATCATTGGTAGAACGGAAAAGGTAACTGAGGCCTACAACAGATGCTTCAACAGATCCCAGAAACTCTTCACTGAAAATCTGTGAAACAAAAGTCATACGATTAGTCATGAGAGAAATTCACTGACCAAGTTTCTAATATACAGGACGCAATCAAACTTGTCATATTTTTTAGAAAACAATTAAGTGAACCAATAAATAGTGAGTTCAAGATATTGGTACTCATCAGAGAATCCATGCATAGTCCATGATACTCACAGTATTTGAGCAAACAGAGTCTGTAAGATAAGATGGCTTATAAGAATGAATTCCAGGCACTGAAGCCACAAGATGACCTGCTGAGTGTTCAAAGTTGTACTTCATGAACTCCAGAATCCAATGGGCTTGACTTGGAACATCCGTCAAAAGTGATGCAGTAAATCCAGCCAGTTGAGCACAAAAATCTGACCTGAAGCCAAGATTGGTTTCTCTTCGGCAATGGCCGAAAAGGGATATAACATCAGTGTCTACTCTTCGTGGGAAATCTTGCCACCATACTGTGTTAGTCACGTCATTCCACTGGCATTATAAACCTCCATTAGAAAATAAAATATAGCAAAAACTGATATTCCGTGTATAGCTGAAACTTCAGCGAATGTGATGTTTGAGCCTCATCAGTGATTCATTTACATTACTATATACTTAGGCCTACACTCTTACCTGTCTTGCCACTAAGTTTGCAGACGTGATAATTACGCGAATGCTATCCTCTCTTTGCAGGATAAACAGCTTGGGGTGATGACAAGCAATGCCACGGTTCTTGCGGTCTTTGCCAAATGCAATGTCCTCAGGAAACGGTGGAAACCTAAGACGAGATGGAAACTATTTAGATAGGTGGTAGTGAAGTACTACTAACAAACAAGAATACAATTATGCATCATTCCTTTAACGGAAATTTAGTCACGTATCACGTACACCACAGTTACATTTGGGTAAGTTGGCAAAGGAGTAGCAGTTCTTGCATCAGGGCTTGACCTCCAACATCGCTCAGCGTGGTGAGATGCAATAGTTACAGGCAAGTGGCTAGGTATCTCACAACAGGTAAGAAACCTGCTCATTAAACTTCGTCACACTCTTAAACCAACAAGGGGAACAAATGAGAATATAGTGTCCATTTTTTCTGTTTAGACTATTAGGGAAAAAATTAAGTACCATCCTTTCAACTTACCATAAAATATCACTTGTAAATGTTGCAATGAAGATTTTTGAAATGCTTTCCACAGGGTGAAGAAGTTCTGGCAAGGAAACCATCCGTTGACAACCACTTGAGTTCTGTTCAATGTATTGAAGACGATTTAGATAAAAGTTCTTCCCAGGTGTTTGGAGAGGACTTCGATAACTTTTCTCCTTATTGAGGCAACTAATATCTGGAGTGTTTTCTTTTTCCCCAATAAAAGGAAGCATAATCTTAGTTTTGTCACTAACAGATGTACAAGCAGCACCTCCA
Source organism: Lepidium aucheri (assembly GCA_900406435.1). NCBI lineage: Eukaryota > Viridiplantae > Streptophyta > Magnoliopsida > Brassicales > Brassicaceae > Lepidium > Lepidium aucheri. The sequence goes on along the minus strand of OVBA01001655.1, from coordinate 13,553 downwards.
TTTTCTGTTTCGCTAATCAAGTCAGAGACACCTAGTCTTCTACCTAAATGTAATTGTGGGTTTGGCTGTTCATTCCTCAACTTTAATCGAGACAAACAATGACTCATCTCATGATTTGTGTCAGCACTTTTGACTTCTCTGTTATCTGTCACTATCCTTATTTTTGACCTTAGCAGTTTGGTTGTACAACAGGATACGCATTCTTTTCCAGAATCTGATATACAAGATAGCCTAAGACAAGATACGGGATCATCGCTACACAGTATATGTTTACAATAGCTTACAAGATAATTCAGTCTCTCAATAACGCTGAGAGCTTTAGGTGGATAAAACCCAGAAACTGGAGAATTTATTTCGTTTTCCATTGGAGCAAAAACCCTTTTGCTTCTCTTCCCACTGGAAAAAGTTCCTTGAGAATGTCCTGACGAAACCGATGCTCCAATCATTCGACATCTATCATTCGAGAAACATCTTGCTTCAAAATCAATCTCTTGAAGCAAAAATCCAACTCGACCATGTTTACAGCACAACCCTTCATTCCCGCAAACAAACAATACCTCATCACCAATAGAAATCTCCTGAATTTTGGTTTTCCTAACCCTAACACGATTAACAAACACTCCATTGGAAGAAGACCTAAATTTCAAATTTCCCAAATCCTCGTTTTCCTTCTCAAACTCATCAATACCAAGTACTCTACTCCTAAGCTCACCCAAAACTTGACTAAAACCTCCTGAAGGCAAGAGAATCACGCCATCAAAAATGTAAAGTTTGTGGCTTTGGCTATCAAATAGAATCTGACAGTGCTTTCTACTGACACCTCCATGATCAAGGACAAAATCGCATAACCCATTACTATTTCGACCAATCGTATACAGCCGATCTACTTCAATGTTCAATGAATCTACGGGATGCCCAGAAGACCCAGAAATCAATTGTGTACCAATAGTGTGAATACGAATCAAAACTTTCTCGCAGTGTCGCCTTTTCATATCTCAGCAAAAATCGAAATCTTAAAAATCACATATCAATAACGAATAAACTCAAAGACAAAACACACAAAGTAAAAAGCAAGAAAAAAATCTGAAGAGGCTTGACAATACAAACCCCAATTTCCCAAACTGATTTTCGCTCCCAAATCAATGTGCCTGCGACTGTCTCGCTGTTTGGGCGCTAGGATAAAATTGCCCTTCGCCTGAGCAACATAACTTTCCCGCTTTAACAAATAGTTCCATTTAATTATGTAATAATTATTTTTAAAAAAAAAATCAGTTTAAAGAAAAGTCAAATTATTAATTGGAATATTACATACCATATACTTTTAAAAACAATTTTATAAGTAGTTGGTGGATAAAAAATTATATCGTTTTAAGTTCTCGATTAATTAGTCATAATTTTATAAAGTACATCAATCAATTATTACGATTTGGATGTTTGACTATATTTTAAATTTGTTGGCACAAAAGTCTTCTATAGATGGTTTTTTATATATCTGAAGTCGTCTATAGATGGTTTACTACATGCACTTAGATGTTTAATTAGATCAGAAAATGTAACGTTAACCTATAATAAATGATGATAAGACGATATAAATTCGATTATCCTGACCATAGCTTATAATGTTGGACCCGGTCCTGTAATGCGCGGGAGAATTGACCACTAAGATCCTACTAACAACTCAAATTAAAGTTTATAACTAACCCCAACAAAAAATACAATTTAAAAATATAAAAAGTCACCTTTTATGCTAAAACTTGAAAATTTCTCAATAACTAAAGATTCAAACTTTATTGAATTGAATAATCATTGCTGGTAATAGTTTGTGTATCTTTTTGGTATATCTCGATTTACAACTTGGCCTCTCTTTCTCTCTGTTGTTTTCAACATTTCAGAATCATTCTTGGCTCTTCATAGGTTTGAGAGATCGAAGTGAAATGCAAAAGTTAGGCTTCGAAGATGCAAGAAACTACTACTATCCAAACGGCACAGAGTCGTCGGCGAACGCGACGACGAGCAGTGTTTATGTGGGAGATCAACAATACGTGGAGCTCACGCTTGATTTTCATGAGGATTCAGTCTCTGTGTATGATTTGAGGTCGCCGGATCAATCGCTTCTGAGACCAGGACGTTCAGGAAGGAGTAATTCTGTGTTGAAACGTATAGCTTCTTCGGTTTCTAGCGAAGTAAAACGAGTTGTTTCCTTTTCATCGGCGAGAAAACCGCCTCGGCCGCAACTAGCTAAGATCCGCCGTTCGAAATCTAGAGCAGAGGTAGCTTTAAAGGGTCTCAAATTCATAACCAAGACTAATGGTGCCAGTGGTTGGCTTGTGGTTGAGAATAAGTTCAATGAGATTACGAAGACTAGCAATGGATTGTTACACCGTTCTAAATTCGGTGAATGTATAGGTTAGAAGAAGAGAGTTTCAGTATACAAATCGATTGTCTAATTTTGAAATTCATTGATTATATGACTTATGCTGCAGGGATGAAATCGACAGAGTTTGCTTTAGCATTGTTTGATGCTTTGAGAAGGAGAGAAAACATATGGGAAGATTCAATAAGCAGAGATCAGCTTAGAGAGTTCTGGAAGCAGATCACTGATCAGGATTTCGATTCGAGGCTTCGAACTTTCTTTGCCATGTAATGTTTCTTATACCATTTGTTTCGATTTCTTTACATATTGACATGAACTTTCAGTTTCATATTGAAGTGTTGTATGAGCTTCAGGGTAGATAGGGATTTGGATGGGAAGCTGAACGAAGGAGAAGTTAAAGAGGTGGAATTTTTGTGTTTCTGTAGTGAATGAGTACTAGAGATCTCGAAGTTCTTTGTTAAATCTTCTCTTCTTATACAGATAATAGCTTTGAGCGCTTCTGCAAACGAGCTGGAGAAAATTCGGAGACAAGCTGATGAATATGCTGCTTTGATTATGGAAAATCTAGACCCCTATCATTATGGTTACATCAGGGTATGTGCATGAGGTTCGTTTAATTGATCTTATTTCGTTAACTTTTTTTGGTTTGTGAGTGTTTTTTGATGTGATATGGAGGCTTTTGCTACAATGCCAAACAGATAGAGGATCTCGAGGTACTTCTGTTGCAAACGCCGATGCAGCCTATGAGAGATGGGGGAAATAAGGAACTGAGCAAGTTGTTAAGTCAGAATCTCAAGGGTTCTCAGAGTGGTAATCTCTGCATACGTTTTTGCAGAAGGATGAAGTATTTAGTGTTGGATAATTGGAAGAGAGTGTGGGTGATAGCTCTATGGATTGGTATAATGGCGGGACTGTTCGCGTGGAAGTTTATACAATATCGAAAAAGAGCGGCTCACCAAGTTATGGGAGTTTGTGTTTGTATAGCTAAAGGAGCTGCAGAGACACTTAAACTAAACATGGCTATAATTTTGTTACCAGTTTGTAAGAACACCATCACTTGGCTCCGGACCAGAACCAATTTAAGTGTTATTGTTCCTTTCAATGACAACCTCAACTTTCACAAGGTAACTTTATAGCTTTCTGTAGAATCAAAAAAGATATTTGTATAGAAATGCTGAATACTTGAATATAAAACAGGTCATAGCTATAGCAATTTCAATTGGAGTTGGAATCCATGCTACTTCTCACTTAGCCTGTGATTTCCCGAGGCTGATTGCTGCAGATGAAGACATGTATAAACCAATGGAGCAGTATTTCGGTGTACAGACAAAGAGATATATGGACTTTGTGAAATCGGTAGAAGGTGTTACCGGGATTGCAATGGTTATACTAATGACCATAGCCTTCACATTAGGTACAACATGGTTCAGACGTAATAAGCTCAAGCTTCCTGGACCACTGAAGAAAATAACAGGATTCAACGCCTTCTGGTACTCTCACCACTTGTTTGTTATCGTCTACGCACTGCTTATCATTCATGGATACTATGTCTACCTCATCAAGCCATGGTACAAGAAAACGGTTAGTAACTTAACTAAGTACTAGACTTGGTAAAAAGTTGTAGCAGATGGAATCTGGACTCTGATTTTGTCTTTTATGTGTTTAATAGACATGGATGTACATGATGGTACCTGTGGTTCTTTACTTGATTGAAAGGCTGATCCGTGCATTCAGGTCAGGCGTCGAGGCTGTTTCAATAAAAAAGGTAAAATCCATGAACATTTCTCTACTGAATTATCAGTTGAAAAGGCAAAGGATAATACATGTATATTCATCTGCTTGTTACCTTAATGCTTCAACAGGTGTCTGTGTTACCAGGTAATGTCTTGTCGCTTCACATGTCAAGACCAAACAACTTCAAATACAAAAGCGGACAATACATGTATCTCAACTGTTCTGCAGTTTCTTCATTAGAATGGTAATATGAGAAGCTCTCATATATATATAATCTGAGGCATTTATGTATGGAAACAAATCTGAACATTAGATTGAATACAAACAGGCATCCATTCTCAATTACCTCAGCTCCAGGAGATGACTACCTCAGTGTCCACATTAGAGTTCTAGGAGACTGGACTCGGCAATTAAGATCATTATTCTCTGAGGTATTGTACTCCATTTTTTGCCCTAAATCATGTTTGGTTCAAGTTTGTATAATTACCTTTGTTTCGATCTGAACCTCAGCTGTGTAAGTCACGCCCTCTTGACGAAGTAAGACTAAACATACTCTCCCCAAGCCACACGGAGAACATATCTGAGTAAGTCTTATCAATAACTAACTATTCATCAGTTCTTCTGTAGCTAGGTCCATTCCAAATCACTGAAGCATGTAAACATATGCAGCCCTCTAACTTTTGTGATTTCTTTCCCTTTTGTGATCCTTTAGCCTTCCAAGAATTTTAATCGACGGTCCATATGGAGCACCAGCACAAGACTTCAAGAAGTTTGAAGTTGTGCTTCTTGTAGGTCTAGGAATCGGTGCTACTCCAATGATCAGCATTGTGAAGGACATAATCAATAACATAAAAGGCAACGGAGAAGAAGGTAGTAATCGGAGACAGTCACCGGTCCACAATATGGTCACACCTCCTTTCTCTCCAGCAAGAAAAAGTGAGACGTTCAAAACCAAGAGAGCTTACTTCTACTGGGTGACAAGAGAGCAAGGATCTTTTGACTGGTTTAAGAATGTGATGGATGAAGTAATCGAAACAGATCGTAACAATGTAATAGAGCTGCACAATCACTGCACCAGCGTCTACGAGGAAGGAGATGCAAGGTCTGCACTGATTACGATGCTCCAGTCGTTAAACCACGCCAAGAACGGAGTAGACATTGTGTCAGGAACACGGGTCATATCCCATTTTGCTCGGCCAAACTGGAGAAGCGTTTTTAAAAGGATCGCTGTGAATCATCCCAAGACTAGAGTCGGTGAGTTTCTTACTAACAAACAACCACACTCAATTTTCTTTTTAAGCAAATGAAAATAATGTGAATGTTTGCTAAAATTGGCAGGAGTGTTTTATTGCGGACAAGGTGGAAGATTAGTGAAAGACCTACGAGACTTATCACAGGATTTCTCTCATAACACTTCCACTAAGTTCTATTTTCATAAAGAGAATTTCTAAAAGAATACAGGTATATTTATTGAACGATTTTGTACATACTTAATGCTCTAAGAGTATGAATAGTAGTTGAAATTGCACATATATAATGTGATTTGATATTAATTTTGGTAACAAACAAAAACACCAGATCATCTTCATTCCTTACATAGCAAACTACAGAACATTACCTTTTCCTCCACACTTCAAGTCTCCTCTAACGTAGCTGTCTCAGCTAAAAAATGAAATTTTCCTAATACTCTGTTTAGCTTTCTCAGTATCATCGAGTAACTATATTAATAAAAGTAGAGAAAGAGCTGAATCTTACTCTGAGAGCTACGTAAAGCTCACTTTAGCTTTCTTTTCAGTCTCTGAAAGCTGGGTTTCATGAGCTGGCTTGATGAAACATTTTGGTAGTTCGAAGAAACCTGGCTTGTCTGAAAAGGAATCAGAGGCTTCTTCTGAGACAAGACACAGACATCTGACGAGATGGGACTACGATTGACTATGCTTGGTGATCCAGCTTTTCCTCTCATCTTCCTCGGAGCTTCAAGTCTTTCCAAAATCATTGATGTTTTCATATCGGCTTGTTTGTTGTTACTCTGTATAGGAGACAGAACTTGCCGGACAGTAGTTATAACGGGAGGAGATTTCATGAGAACCTCCTCAGTGACTACTAGTTGTTCCCATTCTTTAGTAATGGAAGCTGTTGCTTTGTCTTCTTCATCAATTATATAAACTTCCTGAACGGTTTCTGGATTCATTATAGTTGGAAATGTCTCTGCTGTTGGAATAACAGAATCTGAAACTAGTGGTTCCACTTCATCATATGTTGCATCTTTCTTGTTTGAATGTAGGGAACTTCAAGGACAAGTAGAGAAAAAAATTAGGAATCTGTAACAGAACAGATTTGCAGGGATGTTGCTAATAAAGAAGAGAGCAAAGGAGGTAGATTAACCACCCAAATTGAAGACTTTCTTTCACAAAGAGATTCAGTTTTTGGTGGAAGCCTCTGTCGTGGATCAGAGGATTGTAGTCTGTTGATTCAATCTGCTTAGATTGCAGAAAGTAAATTCAAGTAGAAAATTATAAACAATGTTGATTCAATTTGCTTAGATTGCAGAAAGTAAATTCAAGTAGAAAATTATAAACAATAGATAGGTTTTTTAAAAATATTGAACTGATACCAACCTCTAACAGAGCACCTTTGATAGAAATCTCGATTTCTCTAGGGATAGAGGACTCGGAAAACTGACTAGAACTTGAAATAGGTAGGATTTCCTCTGACCCTGCCAATCTCTGCAAACACTTTTGTCTGTTAACATAATGAACTGCACAAATTTAAGACACACCAAAAACTTATCAACTGTTCATGAAGGCTGATGTTATTCAATTAAGGAAGAGGGGTCGGAGTAATGTATCTGTACCCTCAGAAGCATTGGACCATTTTCTGATGGTTGAAGAATGTAATAACAATGAAATTCCACAACTCTCATGGTCTCTAGATTGCAGTTTGAAGAACAAACCAAGCCTTGGTCCATTGAGTGTAGTGCACCACAGAGTCCCTGAAAAACTGCATTTCAAGCTGCTTAGGGAAACTATGAGACATTGGATGCACCCAAGCTATGCTAATGTGAATCTCTCTAGGGAAACACTGTGCTTACTCTGAGCGTTCAGATCTGGTTGATCCATTTCGTCTGTCAAAGCTTCCGTATCATGACAAGTTGAAGGGCTTACAATATAAGGTGTCCCAAGTATTAGGCCTACGTCAACATATACATGTTTCAGGTTCTCTATTTTGGAGGAAAGAAACAAAATCAAAAGATGAGAGCACATTAGAAAGGATATTACTTTGAGGAGCTGAAAGCGTTACCTTCACTAAGAGAAGTTAGATTAGTCCTCTCTATGACATTAAAATTAACTAGGGAAGAAATTGGATTAAGTTTCTGGATGCTATGGATTGAAGGCAAAAGTAGGACAGTTCTATCGCCAACTTTCACAGAATTCTCAGTCACTTCAGATTTTCCAAGTTCATCATTAGTTACGGAACACTGCAGCTTCTCTGTTGTGATTTTCACTGAGTCCTGTAATGGGAGGCCGTGGCACCTGCATGTCTGCAAAACAGCAACAAAGCAGATGAACAAAACTGTTATGTGTAAAGTATTAGCTAAAGTAACTTATGAAACCTACAATTTGACAGAATCTAGTATTAGCCTAACGATGTAAAGAGTAAACTTAATGGGAGATAAAAGAATGATGTTTGAGGGTATAGATCAGAACTCGACAAGGGCTAAATCCGTCCACAATCTGATTTGTGGCTGCAGTGAAATTGCAGATGATCTTGTTCACTGAACCAATAAGGTTAGCATTGAAGATAAACTGAGCCTGCATGGATTCTTCAGTGTCATCCTTTAGCTCCTGAAGCCATCTCTTTTCAAGGCCATGAAGTGATTTTCCATCTGAATGCATAGAACGATTCAGTATCCTATAAGCAAAAACATTTTGAAACTATTCTCGTTTTGCCTCTTGCTGGATTCAAAACCTTTTTACAGATAAATAGATTGAAACGATTGAACTAGCTTGGAAATCTAGTGCGGGCTAAGGGAGACCACTTCGAGAACCAGCAACCAAAATCTGAGAAATTTAGTTACTGTGTGGAAGAAAAAGCTGTTTAGAACCTACCAGGGATGCAGGTTTGAAACGAACAATTGTCGAGATCGGATAAGCATCTGAGGAATCTATTAATCTTCTCCTGCGTGTAGCTCAGATAGCTCACTTGCTTCTCAAGCAAAAGAAATTCAACTGAGACACATTTATCTGCAGCGGCCTGAAGCAAAAGATTCAAAACTGAGAAAACAGGTTAAAGCACTAGCACATATAGTGTTTAACACACTTGACTAACCATAAGAGTGTTTCTTGTATCAGAATTCATATCTTCCGGGAAGCAGGAACTGAGCACGATTATTTTCCTCATAATGTCCCTAGCTCCCCATGAGTACAAAGCTCGATCACACAATACACTTGATAGCTTTAGATCTATGAAAATTTCAGTATGATCAACGAGTAGGAAATTAATCAAAACATGTGAAGAATTAGATAGATGAAGTGAGGAAGAGAGAGAGACCTCTACAGCATATGGATCCGGAATCATCGATTTCAGGTACAAATGCATCCAAAGGAAAATTGTTAACAGCGTGATGAAAGTCGCGAAGACAGAACTTTCCAGTAGGAGTGTACGCAAATTTTAGCTGCTAGATACGTAAACAATCGTGTAAAACACACAAATAGCCACCGAAAGTAGAAGAAAATGACGATCAATGATAAGTATAACCTGATCGCTTCCAGTAATCCGATCCTTCAGGATATAACATAAACCGATCTGATCATTGAGACAATCTACCGGAGAAGAAATGGCGTGCAAGTTCGCGAGCTTCAGAAACGACTACAAAATTCGCACCAACAATCAAATCCGAGCTTCAGAATCAAACTCGAGTTTCAGAATCAATTTTAAAATTCAGAAAACAATGGAGAAACTCGCAGCAACAGCCAAATTCGAGTTCCAGAAACGATGCCGATAATCAAATTGGATAAACAGATAAGAGATACACCTGCTTTAGATCTCCGATCAGAGAAGGGGAGATATTCCGAAGATCCAAAATGAAACATAGTAGCACCATTCTCAATCAATCGTCGTGTTCTTCTTTCTCCCTCCACGGTGCGCGCGAGACGGGAATTTGAAAAGAGAAACAGAGCAGAGTAATTTAAGCAGACGACGATTTTCATTTCAGTCCCCAACTTTTAGTAATATTTGGAATTTTGCCGCAAAAAGACTCTTACTATAATATTTACCATTAGTCTGAACTGTTTCGCTTTTGGGCCCTAAACTTTTCTTTAGCCGTATTTTTCACAAATCACAATCAAGTAAAGTCCCAAAGTGGGAACTCTTTGTATACCATGAGATAAGAGTGCGAATATATGCTCTTTAGCTTTTGGGTAATCAAGTACATATTTGAATGAGACATAATGTATATCCAAAATCTGGAATCAAAGCCAAAATTAAAAAAGAAAAGAAAAACCTTAAACTAAGATTCTGCAGACTCATCTGGGGTCTGGAGAATATCACGAATGAAGTTTATGAAAGAACACAAACCACCCAAGAAGTTATGGTCAATAACGCCATTACCATCTAGAACATGAGCAAAATCCACCAGCTTGACTTCTGGGCGAGCATAATCATCTCCTTTAAAAATGGATTCATTCTCATAGACCATAAGTATCGAACATGAGTTGAAATGGTAGAGTGTTTGGTTCTCAAACCATGTCTTGAGCTTCAACAACTGTGTTAAGATCCCGTTGGAACCACCGTAAACACGGGATACAAAAGCAGAGTCGGGTTCTATATCTTTCTCTGAAGGTGAGTTTGATGATACAAACTTCCTCAGAGCTAATCTTGCTCCATCTATTTTGAGCCCACGAAGAGATTTCCTCTCGGGCTTCCAGAAACTCGATTCTATGTGATCATACACTTCAAACCCAGAGATCCTGAAACCAGATGACACGGTTGTGGAGGCCATGTCTTTCTTTAAACATTTTTGGATGTATTCTTCAGATGCATCAGGATACCAAGTTCTTGATCCCATCTTTACATCCATTACTGATGGTTTTGAGTACTCGGAAAGAAGATTTTCCAGTACAATCATGGCTGCTCCATCAGAACCTTCAACTGCTTGAGTGCCATGATAAACCGGGAAAAATCTACGGATGTGATCTGGAACCTCTGTGTTTGTTGAGAAAGATTCGTAGAACCTTACCTCGTTTTCACCACGAGAATCACCCTGGAGTGGCTTGAAGAACCGACCCTTGTCATCTACGAGGGGACCAGGCTTCCCATCTTTAGCAATATGTCCAGCAACTTGATGTTCAGGAACCTTGAGCTGCATCTTGGTAAGAGTATGATGAACCTGAAGAATGAGAAACCAGATACATATATATCACACCTTAAACCCAACAACACAAAGCCAACACATCAATATGAACCACTACAGAATAAGCCCAACTTCACAATGCGCCTATCTAACAAGATTTAATTATCAAAGGTTACAGATTTGAACCCTGATGGTGAAGAAGATCCTGAGACAAGCCACATTAATGAAATAAACAAGTGATCTATACAAATCACATGAACAACTATACATCAATGAACCCTTACTGATACACAAATCTATCACCATTCCGCAAATTAATAACAAATTGACGAAAATCAGAGCTATAAATGGTAATTAGTTGAGTAAAACTGGATAAGAAAGAACAATCCTACACATCAAATGAAATTCCATCATATCACTACATGCACAAATTCCCAGGAAAATTCTAATCTAGTCAGAGGAATATTATGAATTAACCAGCCCCAGATCGGTACAAGGTTCCTAACGAGAATATCAGATTAGGGTTCTTCAATTCTCTGCACCCATTTTCTTAGAAAAAAAAANTTTTTTTTAAAAAAAAAAAAAAAAAAAAAAAAAAAAAAAAAAAAAAACTCCTCAGGTTCATCGCTTGAAGAACAAGAGAAAATAAAGTAATCGAAAACGCGAAAAAGAGAGGGAAACAACATTGAAAGGAAAATTCTCGAGTGAAGCTAATATTTAAAGATTCTTCAGAAAGTTGTTTTTTTTTCGTCGAATTTTATTGCTATAAACGCAGAAAAGGTTAAAAACTTTACAAAAGCACGATCCCATTAGTTGAAGGCAACACGAAGAAAAACTAGGTTTATATAAAACAATAATGGAAGAAATCATACTGTAAGATGAAGTATAAAATTACCGAACAAAAATTAGCAGAAGAAATCTTAACGGAGGAATGATGAAGAAGACGATAAGAAGATTTTTCGATTCTCACAATCGAAGGCTTTATTTCTCTGAGGCATAGAAGCAATCTAGCTGGACCTATATATAACTCCAATATAATAATAATTGACATTAAATTTGTAATATATATTATTTAAAAAATAATAAATTAAATATAATTATTTCCTTACTTTATTAAATATTTATTTTACGTAATTTTTTGTTGTTGTCACATACCCAATAACTTAAAATCTCCTTATAATAGAAGATATATAATTCTATATCTGTATTTATTGTTTAAAAATATGTCTGTATTTTATTTTAAATGTAAAGTTCCTATATCTGTATTTTTTTGTTTAATAATATGTCTATATTTGGCCAATTTATTTTATGTTTGAAAAACAGATACAGAGGACAAAGAACTCAATATTTTGGAGTTTTATTGACGACATGTCACATGTGTCATAGTTTATAATTGAAAAAAACAATCAATTGAAACGTATAAAAATTAGAAAAGAGAGAAGAGCAGATGTACTTTAATCAGATATCAAATCTACGTTCACACTTATTTTTTGTTTTTTGTTTGTTAATCAAATATAAACCTGGTTTACATTTCACTGGTTTAAGTTTTAACGTGTTTTCAATATTTACATTATTTATTATTCTGTTTAATGTCATCATCAACTTTCAATAGAAATATTTCAACGTATCTCTAAACTCGTTTTATTTTTCTTGACGTTTGTCAACACTCAACACGTTTATATGATGATGCACCACTACGTATTTCTTTTTGTAACATCTCTTCGTTTGTATACAAAACCATAACCAAACCGGTTAGTTGTATATCGTCTAATCTAAACCGTTAATTGTAAACTAATAATAAAGTTGACTTTACCTTAAGTTTCATAGCTCGTCCTGACCGGCGCAGAATCCGAGTCAACGCCCAAGGGCAGTCTCATGCCACTAGTCAAAGCAGAAAAAAGGAGCGATTCTCAGTCACCGTCACCGTTAGTTAGTGTGATTCACCAAACGGTAGGACTATCGCTCGCCACGTGTTCCACAAGCGCACGTCTTTGCTTAGCGACGCGTGGCTCACTTCCTCGTAGCTGTACGTACATGTGCTTCGCTTCTACTCCTCTTCCTCTTCCTAGGTTTAAGGGTCTTTTGTATTAACGCAACTCTTTCAGAGTCGAAGCTTTTCTGCTCTTGTTTTAGTCCCTTTTCGTCTTCCATGTCAACCTTCTATTGCAATGGTTAGAATCTTTTCGGAACCTTGTACACAATACTTACATTATATATATATATATGTATCTAAGTGTGTAAGTATATATGTCTTCTATGTTGTCTCCAGGTGAAAAATTGTAAAAATCTGTGGAAAATCTTGAACCGTAAAGTTGGTGTTCCTTGCCGTAAGATTACAACTTCGTCGAGTTATAACCGTATAATCTGGTTTTGTTTTCTAATATTTGTGGGTTTTAAATGAGCTAATGCTATTTATAATGTTCATGCTCAGGACAGTCATAACACAAACTGAACTACCAGATAAGACTATGGAAGCTAAGTGTCTACAGAGAATGTTTGAGTTGATTGATTCTGGATTTTTCAATGAAACTAAAGTAAGTGTTCAGTGCTTCCCGTTCTTAAATCCTGACTACAATCGTTTTAGGAGGGTTTATTGGAGGGTGGATTTTAATGGATTTAGAAAATATACGATATAATACGGTAAAAGTAATTCACCAATTAGGTATGAAAGAAATATTTGTTAGTATGTCAATTGATGAACGTTATGGTTGGATAAGACCAGTCAAAACGTTATGGTTGGATAAACCCTCCTAAATCAATTCCAACTGATAAGACCAGTCAAAAACCAAATGATCTCAGATCCATTATCAGGTTGAGAAGTTAAGGAGGGTTTATTGGAGGGTGAATTTTAATGGATTTAGAATTCCATGTAAAATCATGTCTTATTCAAGTATTGATTTTAAAATCCTAATCAAAATCAGGTGTTATTGGATCATTGATTTACAAATCCTTATTTAAAATCATGTGTTATTGGTCCTATTATTTGAAAATACTAATTAAAATCACCCCTGATTCAAAATTAAGGATTTGAGTATAGATTTAATTTGAGTATAGATTTCAATGGATTTGTTATTATATTTCACTTAAAATATA